>JWZT01002203.1:12435-24660 GCA_000827895.1 Thelohanellus kitauei
CCAGGAAAATTATGTCGAACAAAAGTAAACATATACTCAACTGGATCTGTTAAATTTTTAAAAAGATCATTGAATTAACACGAATGAAAAAAATAGCGCAATTCAGGTTTTTCGAAAATTGGATATACCATTGCTTAATCGCTTGCAGAATTTCTTGAGAAAGTTGGTATATTTTTGTAAATATTTCGTGATTCATTGTTTAGTTTCTCAAAACTGTTTTCAAAGATAATCTAAAACCAACAGGCACGTAAAAAATTTAAGAAGGTATATTACTTCTAATTCACAGAATATTTAAACAATCGAACAAATATTTTTATCTAAAATCACTAATTGAACATTGTTATTTTTGAATTATTGACAAATTAATCGAGCGCAAACTTGAAAACTTAGATTACTCTGTGTGTATGTGATGGCTTACATAAAATAAACTAAAAGTAGCCCAAACTAGTTTTGGTTACAATGATTTGATACAAGAGGCTCTGTTTAAGATACAACACAAAATGGTCAGGCTGATTTCGATTTAACCACAGGCTGATCTTCTGCATCTAGGTTAAAAATTTTGTGCGTGGGGGTATTTTTTCGTGCGCGGCCGCGCACTGGCGCACCTTAGAGGGAACATAGGCCCTAAGGCGCAACAGAATGAGAGTCAGGAAATAGTTTTTAAGAAACCTTTTGTCGAAGGCTCAATCTAATCGAGCTGTTTTATTTGAAATGAAAGGCGTTTATAAAGTCAAATAAGACTATGATTCAGAAGCATTGCAATCAAGCATTGAGGCAATATCAAGGCAAATATCGCAATAAGACTGCACTGGATGGATTTGAGAATCTCCATGCTTTCCGTCCCCAGCGTTACAAAGAGAAAACTTTTAAATCATTTTATATTATTAGAATATTTTTTGAAGCCTAATGCCTCTTTTTTGAAAACGATTTTTTAATTTAAAATAATCGGCCGCTTGAACGGTACATTTGATCGGGAAATGGTGCAATGTACCACACATGACTATCTAACTATAATCAAGATTTTAATTTCTAGCGTAATCCGACTTACTGGTTGCATACGGCCTCTACTTTTCAAAGAAATTGATAGATGGCCTGTTGGGAAACTGTATGAACTGTCACCAAACTGTTTATATCAACGCCATACCCATAAAAACAATGAATGAACCTAGATTTGTCCATATGAATCAGAATAATAATTGAAATAGGCATGCATGTGTAATATTTCCATTTCGGCTGATGAATAAACCAGACATTTTTACTTAAAGTCAAGCCCGGGTGGTAGAAAATTCGGTAAAAACTGCAGCCGCATATTATACTACAGATTTTCGAACGGAAAATTGTTAGAAATAGTTATACTATTTACTGCATATTGAAGTTCTTTATTTTTACAAGTTTTACAGCTTGTGATAATGATAACTCGCAATTATAGCTTACCACTTTCAATATTGCAACATATTTAAAAATTATATAACCTGCTGTAGCTGTAGTAAGAATTATATAGGCCAGAACGTTCATTTGTATTTATAATCTCTGTGCGTTAACTTGATTAAATTAGTGTTCCGGGAGATTGTCATTAAATTCTTGACAAGAATAAGTCAAGCTAAAAAATATAATTAGTTCATTTGGGATAGATTCAACAGTCTATTTCGCTCTGCTGATCCAAGGTTGGCCATAAAATTGAAAATACGCTCATTTGCTACATTGAGAACCTGAATCGACCACATGTATTCAAGAAGCTTCCACAGATTTTGTGCAAGCTACTTTTTAATGAACTCACACCAAACATCTGCTATTCCCTGTGGCATTAAAATGAATAATATAAGGTTGGTGCAGAATAGAGAGAATCTAACATATAAAAGACAAAACGATTGCTCAGTACTCTTTGTTTGTTGACCTGATATTCCGACAAAAACGGACACTCGGCAACCCTCTGTGTATCGTTCCGCGATTTTTAATAAACGCAAGTCCAATCAACTTTATGTATTAATACATCTAATATGATACAACATTCGATAATCACTGCTCACACCATTGTTAATTTAATAAAAACCCTTCTTTTGCGCAATATGATGAACGTATGCCCGTATGAAAAGCTAAAAGGCGATATACCTGGTCATATTCTACCAAGGGTCGCTTTAAAATAACATCATAAGCTCACTAAGGTTGATATTGCCTTCAATAGACGTAAACAAATCTGTCACCTGACACCGACTCATATGTGGCAAACCTAATAATACCCTAAAAGAGAAGAATCTCTAAACACGAGCACAACCAGCCAAAATTAACACTAGTGCCTGTCTTGGTGACTCAAAATAAAACGGATGAATTGTATGATAAAAGGATTATAATAATTTAAATATTTTCGAACTAAAATAAATTCGTTGATTAAATATATTGATGGCATCAAACGGCGGAGTTGGTCGAAGTCACTAATGTACTATCTACAATTATTTTTAGTTGAACCTGGAAGCAAGCGTATAACACCTGCAGTACCTGAATCGAGTTGATTCTTCTTGGCCTTCTTTTTGTTCGCTTTCTTTTGAGAAGTACCATCGATAACAGTAATTGCATTGATATCTAGTTCGTAGTTATAGTTCGGGAGGCTATTATAATCATATGCCTCATCGAGTTCGTCTAAAATGGTCTGAGATTCAGCCTTGATGATATCAATAAACTTATTGACCTTGTCACGTGGTCCACTAACCCTGATTGTACGCATGGGAGCGTGAATATCCTCAAATGGCGGAACGGAAACATAGACATCATGACGCTTGGCGATTTGTCGGAGGGTCTCATTCTTCGGTCCACATACCTGGGGCTTAACTCTGCTGTCAATCTGGAATTCTTGATCAACACTAGAATCCCAGACCGCCAACAGAGCCTCAAGATTTTTCATAGCAGAATAGCAATCGCTCTTTCTTCCGAAAATCGAAACAATATCCCCACCGTCACTAGGTTCTGGTATTGAAACACTCACGTTATTATCAAGTTTGAAATTTTGAATGAAAGAACCCTTTTTTCCAATCAAACGGGTATAATATTTTGGATCAACTTTGATTCGAACCTCGAATTCTTTATCTGCCAGTTCATTGATGTATTCAACAGCACATTCGACGGATGGTTTCAATCCACTGAGATTTATAAAGTCAAGCGGAGGATTATGCATCCACCCAAGATCTATATCCACTCTAAGTGCGTGAACCAAATGATTAAATTCCTGAGTTTTTGGACGGATAATATTTCGTTGAACGTAATAAGCAATAGGATGAGAAATGGTTACAATTTTCCAGTTTTTAAGCATCTCCTGTGTGGCTGAAACATCAGAAGGCAGGCCCTTAATTGTGACTTCACAATCCCCGTCGAATTTTCCGGCTTTTAAAGAGTCATAAAAGTTTTGGGAAACTGAAAGGATTACATTCATCTTAGCTTGAGTTTCTTTTAGTATATCACGATGCCGCCTGTGAATATGGTTGAATTCGTCTTGCTGGAACAAAACCTTGGCTTCGGTTCGCTGATTGAAAATTGCTATCAGGTTATTTATAGTGTTAACTGCTTCATCGACGTCTTTTTTATTTCCGGAGACTTGTAAATTCAATGTATCCACTTCCTTGACTCGATCACTTATGGAAATGGATACATTATGTTGACGAGTCAGCCTATTGACTAAAGTGTCGTTGTCGCTCGACTTCTTGAGAAAATCCTTTTTAAACTCAGCCTTAATCAGCATTTTCTTCTCTACTGTATTTTGAATAGCCTTAATCGCTTCGTTTATGACATTCCTTGTATTAAGAACACCTGAAGAGTTTCCAATTAAAAAAATGGCTGCCTCTTCGTCTCTCTTGCTCGAAGGGTATAAAACATGGATACCTTCCCTTTTAATCACGTTATAAGTTTGATCCCTTAATTTAGGAACGTATTGAGATGGTACACTGATAAATTCAAACGAGTAATCTCCATTACAAGATGCGAGTTTTTGTATCATTGTAGAAGCGCGATCTACATACTTTTGTGGGCCAAAAATGATCATCTTTTCTTTTTTACTGATATTTTTTGGAAGACGAATTGTAAGGAATGATCCTGCATCGACAGTGACTGCCCTCACAACGAAGTCTCCGAATTCCTTGAGGATAGCTACAATAGGTTCGGGAATCGGGACATTTTTAGTGACACTATGGACCATCTGCTGAATGTAATCAGAAAGGCATGCAGAATATTGCAAAACAATCTCTCTTTTCCCAATGATTGTAATAATGTCTCGACTACTGTTGACCGTAGATGGAAAAACAAGATTATCAACAATCCCAAACTTTCTCAATGTATTTAGCAACAGGTCCTTTCCATTCAAAACCAATTCTTTTGCTTGAGCAGGAATTTCAATCTCTTCCAAATGATGAATCTCGTCGAATTCTTCAACTTTTTTGTTCATGGCTTCAGCCAAGACAGCCACTTCAGCTTCTGGACCACGGATAATACATGAATCGAGGTTAGGGCTTTCTTTGCCAAATGAGATTGTGCAGTTTGGGCCGTTGGATAAAATCATTTCGTTGAGAGCTTTTCCTTTGACTCCAATAAGAAAACGATGGAAATGATTCGGAACTTTCATATTTAAAGTAATGAATGAGTCATAAAACGTAATTAAATCAAGAATCATATCCTTAGCAGCATCAACTTGAGATTTTACTCCAACAATAAGGCACAAGGCTTCGGTGGACGCGGACGAATTTGAATTAGCAGTCTGGTTTAAGTCGTAACTAAATCCCATGCTAGTAGATTGACCGGTTTCAAGTGTTTTAGGACCAGACGATGTTGATGAAGGTGGCACGGCATGATTGCTACAGTTGACCAATTTATCAATAGATATCCGGTCGATTTGACTGTCGATAAAAATTGAAGTGGCTGTCTCAGCCTCGATTCTTTTCCACTCTTTTCGATCTTTAGATTCTAGAATGCGAGCAAAACTATCCGAAATGATAAGACTATCATAATAACCATCAGATTTTAAATCAGCTATGATGTTTCGGATTTTTGGGACTACTTCATTGGTTCTGGACTCGTGACAAAACACTGTAATTGTTTCGTCGTGAGGATTGATTTCATATGAGAAATTTTCAAACAAAAGAGCAAAAGATTTTTTAAAGTCATCAAAAATCGACATGTACATACATATCCAATAGGGACAATCAATACTTGTAGCCTGGTTTTCGCGTAATGCAAGCTGTACGTATCGACAAACTTCGTCGACTTTAAACGACTCGCCTGCGATCTCGACGAGATATCGGTTGTCCTTTCCTTCAACCGCGACAACAGAAACCTGTGTAATATCTATAACGTCTTGCGGCATTTGCTGCTTAAAAGCAAAGTATTGTGTTTTCGGTAAAACGAGAGATTTTTTTGTCATGGTACTATTCAAACGATTATATTGAGAGATGATCAGATCACGTGCTTTTTCAACGCATTTAGAATTTCCCGTGAGCAGAACTTGATTTCTAGACGGTTTCTCAAAGGCAACGTCAACGAAATTCCCAGAGGACTCAATAATCGAATTGATTGTACTTGAGGCAGGTCCTCTGATGAATTCGTGAAAAACAACTGGAATATCTACTGGTAATGAAACAGAATCAGTATTCCACGCTATGTAATCCTGGATATCAGCGGAAACCAATGCAACAGATTCGCGGCCACCTTCCATTACTAATGAACGACTCGCGTGGTCAGTTCTCATCAGAACGTATCGATTTTTTGATAACGAATCGAGAAACGCCTTATCGCTGCTAAGCTGTTTCAAGATTTTTTCACTCATATGTATCGATGTGCGCTGTTGAACTGAAAATACATCACGAAGTATAAGTCGAACCTGGTTTTCGGGGAGAGGACCCTTGTTGTTAAATTCGATAACCAAATTTTTGAGGCTATTCACAACGTGTTTCAACTCTAGATTGTATTTACTGGAAATATCACGAAACGCTTTTTGAAAGCCAACGTCGTCCTGCTTGAACCTTCGGTCAGGAAATGAGACGGTGACAATACGTGGGTTGTTGGCCTGGGCCATCACAATAGCTATTGCGGATTGTTTTACAGGGGCCTCTTGTTCAATTGGGGGTCCAGTTTGTTGATTTTCTCCACTATTTTTCGATTTCTTCCTAGCCATAATGGATTCAAGCCGCTTGAGTCGGCGGCTCGAGTTTTTCCGAAATTAAATAGATACCCAAATTTTTAATTTTAGCATTTTAATTAAAAAAACAATGAAAAAACTATAATTTATTTGAATATTTTTAGTTATCTATCATGGACGTGAGCAGGCGCCGTAAATATGCATCAAATCGGATTATTAAGCTGCTTATCTCTTAATGTCAAATAGCGATTATGACTTCGTTTTTTGTTTGCATTTATAAAACTTGATAGCAGGTTTACGGCTTCAAAACGGGTAATTTATTATCACAGGTTATGGCCACCATGCATGGTGTGGATAAAGTATGATCAGGTAACAATAGAGCCCAAAGGGTATTTATTCGAATTATTACGCTCTTTCCCCGATTATCAGTGGCTTATGTATAAATCGTTGCTAAACGAATGCATCAAAACCAACATGGCCAATGCTTACACTCTGATTGGAGTTGCCGGTTGTGATACCCTCAGTATTTTATTGTTTATTTTGGTCTAAAACAAGTATATACCGATCCATCAGAGCTCAGTACACAAATTGAAGTGGTTCTATGCGATACGATCTTTGATCCAATCCGATAATATCAAATTCATTTTCAAAGTATGGCTGAAGCTTCCTTAATTATTCCATCTACCACGTGTTATTATTTAGCTTTTGTTAGATTTTTCATTCATTATCCCATTTTTGACATTCAAAATTGTGATATCTTAAAATTCTTGATGATTATGTTTTCAATCACTTCTAAAAATGGAGGTATCTAAATTTTTAAAATTTAAAGTATAATTGGATATCGAAGTTCGAACATAATAGGCGAATTTTTAAAAGATATTAAGTTTTCTGACTATTTAATTCTATCCTCTTTTAAAAATACACATCCAATCGCATTGAAGCAGCTCCTCTTGAGGGACCAAGAAAATAACTTTCTTGAGAAATAAAGTAGAAGAGTTCATTGCCTATAATTGCACAACATTGTTTAGTTGGATCCATGTCCGGTTATTAGGTTAATGCCGAAACATTTTCTATCTTGCTCAGAAGATTGGGAGAAGGAGAATTTATAACCGCTGGTGACAAAGTTAGATTTCCCCATAAAGCGGTAACAACTACCGAGAATAATCCTTATGATGTCAAATTTCTTTCAAAGATACGGCCCATTTTGATATTTATACCAAGGAGCATTTATAATATTTAAAAACATACTCAAAAGCGATTGAGAGCCACCTGAAACAAGTTATTTGACGCAGAGGATGACAAATCCATGTAGAAGAAACCCAATGAATTAGCTTTCAAATTTTATTTCTCTCTAAAAAGCTTCTTAATTAAATTTTAACACCTCGAATATGTACCCAGAAATTAATTAACGTATTGATATAGGGTTTCCCGATCAAGTCCGTCACGTTCTTTAACTCAAATTTTATCAATATTCAGAATTAAAGAATAATAAATTGTTCATCTATTAGTTAATTTCCTCTCTAAAGTATCACCTGTGGTATTTTAGCATATTTTGATAATAGCCATCACAGTGAAATGGTGTAATTACTAGAGCTACATTCGATTAAATTAAATAGGTCGGTTTCTGATCTCGGAGAGGCTGGATCCTGGCATTCTTCAAGGCACAAAATCATCAATTCAATGAAGTACATTGTGGATACTTCATGGAGTCTTTTGAACATTTATTGTAAAATGGAATACATGAATGTGTTTTAATAATGGACAAGATGACGTTCCACAAAACCAATAGGGTCCAGACCATGATGCAAGAGAATGGCCGCATGGTAATATACCTTCCACCCTACTCGCCTATCCTCAACCCGATTGAAAAATTTGTTATCGAAATGGAAGAACATTGTAAAAACAGCGTCTCCGAGGTCAGAAACCGACCTATTAAGTTTAATCGAAAGTAGCTCAATAGAAATTATGCCTTCTGACTGTGATGGCCATTACCAAAATATGCTAAAATACAACAGAAGTTGGTGTTACTTAAGAGAAGAAATTAATGAATAGATGTACAATTTATTATTTTTTAATTCTAAATGTTGATAAAATTTGAGTTAAATAAATGTGACGGACTTAATTGGGAAGCCCTATAAATTATCTATTTTTCATAAATTTTTATCGTGCATTATTTGAACCAAAATCACGATTTTGAATGTCATGCATGATGATATTAAATGAAAAACCCGTAACGTAGTGCAAATTCTACTGAAACTGGGTTTAGAAATCATGATGTACTTCTTTTTTCACATTATCTATTCGCTCCAGGTTAAAAATATATCTATGTATATATGGAGGTAAAATCCAATCAGAACGGCTCCATTTTTTATTTGGATCTAAAAATATATAAAAACTGACGCGGTGAATTTGTTTTATATCTTTCGAAATCCAATTGAGAGCGGCATAAATGGACAATCAGTATAGACATAAAAAACATATGGACAAATTATGAATATTGGGCTATATTTAAAATATGTACTCCACTTGCCGTCGTTCGTAGAATGGTCACACACTCCTAAAATTGAAATATTTGGAAATAATACGTAATTTTATCGAGGGTTATACATTTCATTTTACTGCCCTCAAAATGCATGATGCTTATAATGTAACAAAATTTGCTAACGAAAGTGGCAGATGAGTAAAATATTTTTATGGATTTTTTTGAAATTGCTGATATTTAACTTTAAATGAGTGGAAATGTGATATTATATTGAAAAAAGAGGTAATGTGGCGATATTGTATTTTATTTTGTTTTTACATCCTCTGAACACCCCAAGCATGGGAGTTTGTGAGTTTTTTCACCTTCACTGAAATTAAAGTTCTTTATCATCGACACCATTCTGTTTTATTACCATATGCGTCAATTCTATTTTTGAAGGAAACCATTTTCGGACAACAGGAATAGAGATCATGGGAAATTTCTCCAAATTTTAAATGAAATCTATGAAAATATTTCAAAATAAATTTTACTATATTCCACAAAAAAGTAGTTTTTAATAGTAGTGTAAAAAATAAACAGTACCTTTTAATATTTTTGTTCTTTCAAATTGATACATTTATCAAACATGTCATTGTTACTGTACCTGAAAAATAATTCTGCAATATATTCAAAATCATGCTGAGCTCTATGCACCCCTTACTTTCTAAGAAATCGTTTTAGAGTCCCGTGCAAATTTTCAACGTTCNATATAAAAACTGACGCGGTGAATTTGTTTTATATCTTTCGAAATCCAATTGAGAGCGGCATAAATGGACAATCAGTATAGACATTAAAAACATATGGACAAATTATGAATATTGGGCTATATTTAAAATATGTACTCCACTTGCCGTCGTTCGTAGAATGGTCACACACTCCTAAAATTGAAATATTTGGAAATAATACGTAATTTTATCGAGGGTTATACATTTCATTTTACTGCCCTCAAAATGCATGATGCTTATAATGTAACAAAATTTGCTAACGAAAGTGGCAGATGAGTAAAATATTTTTATGGATTTTTTTGAAATTGCTGATATTTAACTTTAAATGAGTGGAAATGTGATATTATATTGAAAAAAGAGGTAATGTGGCGATATTGTATTTTATTTTGTTTTTACATCCTCTGAACACCCCAAGCATGGGAGTTTGTGAGTTTTTTCACCTTCACTGAAATTAAAGTTCTTTATCATCGACACCATTCTGTTTTATTACCATATGCGTCAATTCTATTTTTGAAGGAAACCATTTTCGGACAACAGGAATAGAGATCATGGGAAATTTCTCCAAATTTTAAATGAAATCTATGAAAATATTTCAAAATAAATTTTACTATATTCCACAAAAAAGTAGTTTTTAATAGTAGTGTAAAAAATAAACAGTACCTTTTAATATTTTTGTTCTTTCAAATTGATACATTTATCAAACATGTCATTGTTACTGTACCTGAAAAATAATTCTGCAATATATTCAAAATCATGCTGAGCTCTATGCACCCCTTACTTTCTAAGAAATCGTTTTAGAGTCCCGTGCAAATTTTCAACGTTCCGTGTGTAAATCTAAATTTCGGGGAGTCTATAAAATTCAAATCGTGAATAATAACTTCGTGTTCTTATCCATATTCGGAAAGATTTCTTTAAGCTTTCCATTCACCAGATATACTCTTCATACCGGGTGAAATTCTTCATTGTATCATACTATTTAGCTCATCTGATATCTCTCATCCAAAATTCGATGAAAAATATTATTTCGTCGTCTGAGATCCCTCTATACCGGTGAAAATCAATTTTTCCTTCAGTGTTCGGCCTCTATTACACTTCCTTTGCACAAGCAGACCTTCATTTATGTTGACAACCTTCGAGGGCACGCCGATCATTTATGTTCTACTCTGATCATAGAGTTCTTCAAAAAGTTCACGGCAAAATCATCACCAGTCAGTGACTGTCTATGCGTCGAAAATGAAATCTACTTCAATCAGATTTTGGGGGTAATTTAGAATCAAAAATTGGATAAACAAAAATGGTTTATCTAGATTAACTAAAAGATTATCCATGCTTAATTGAACACATCTTTCGGCATTGATTAAGATAGCATCTAAATACCTGATCGTCGAGACTGAACTCTTCTGAATATTTAGTATTTCATTCCTAATGCCAATAAACCAGAATGGACACGATTGACCGGATGAAGCCTAATTAAAACCTTCTGTCTTAAAAGCCAGAGCCAAATTAAACATAATAATTAAATAATAATCCGTTAGTTAATGATCAGTTTATTGATAATGTTTTTCATTAACACTCAGCAAGAATTTCATAATTCATAAAACTGAATTATAGAGGATTATTGTACAGGTTTATCTGGTATTTTAACAATAACATTTTTCATTTCAAACTGAAAACTTTTAAAAATTTTTGAATCAGATTTTGGGGATTACGGTATTCTCGGTGATTTAATTAATTGTAAAATAATTAATTTGAACAATTTTGTTACATATAATGGATCAGAAATGGTGATGATACATTTGGTGTCAATTACAAACAATATCTTTTTACCCATATAAGTCGGACCAATTAAACTTAATCACACGAGGGCCGGATTAAATAAGATGAATTCATGCAGGTTCCCATACGTGTTATAAAAAATTGAAATCACAGGGATTATACAGATAGAAGTATGTGTTCATTCTCGCAACCTTCATCATTACTTCCTGCATGACTTTGACAAAATAAACTGATCCGTCCCCCAGGCCATATGTTACCCATCCCTTTAATAAAGCAATATTTCTTAAGAAATCTATTTTTTCATTTGTTTGGTTCCTTTTTGAAGCGCTAAAAATTCATTTTTGAATGTGCTAGCTCAATTGAGATAGTCATTTTTATTTAAAAAACTTCTCATTAGAAAATATGGGTAAAAAAAGATATTAAATATTTTGATATAAACATGGGTACTATGTAGAAAAAAGCGAGCCATTATTCATGGATTTTACTGACATGGAATCACAGAGTATCTTTCTTCGTTTATTTACATAATTTTACCTGTCCTCGATAGAAATGTCAAATCAATTCATATTTCTGATTTCGAGTAAATAATCAATTTTTATCGAAATCATTAAGCGATACAGTTAATGTTATAGCAAGATGTTAAAGGTGATCCTTATAACCTAAACGCAATCATAGAAACAAAGCCTATGAACAGCCTTAATTTTTGTTTCTACGAATTCGTCGTCAATGATTGTTGGTCATGCCACACTTTTTTTCATTTAACTATGATTGATTGGGTTAAGCTCGATGTTTTCAATGTGGAGGTTCGATCAATAGAATAATGGTCAAAAAAAATAATGTTTGAGTGGTGGTTCCTAAATCTTTGGAGCAATCAGTATGGATTTAAAACCAATTATGACCCCAAACGGAGAATTTAGACCTTACCCGTTTATCAGGTCAACACGTTAACATTGATATGAATGAAAAATTAGTTTGATCATATTGTTGGTATAGATTGGTCAAAGAATCATATTTTTCATAGACCGAAATTCAATCCGAATGTGAGCCCTACGATTGTAACATGAATTCATTTCGCAAAACAACGAATTTGC
>JWZT01002207.1:9728-21522 GCA_000827895.1 Thelohanellus kitauei
TCTCATTTGTCTGGTCAAAGACTCAGCGAAAAGTAAGTCCGAAACTTAATTAGATTTCCTCTTCAACTCCGTCGACTAAGAACTCGTTAACTTGTTTTTATCGCTTTTATGTACATAGGACCTCATATTTTAACGTTTATCTGTTAATTACTATTTTAAATATTTTTGTATCAAAATCTTTCTTTAATAATTATTAAACGTTCCATATATTTTCAAAGTATCATTGTTTGCTTAAAATTACATCATGATATAGTTGTTAAGCTATCATCAGAAAATTTAAGTGGTATATTCAAACTTTTGATCGATAGCTGGAGGTGAGGGGTGGATTTCCAAAACATTTTATACATCCATCCCTCGATTTACACGATAGATTGGTTCCATCGGAAACCGTGTAAACCAAAACCAGGATGTCATAAGAACCAGAGTATGCTTTTCACCAAATGAAAAGTTTCGAAATCAAAAACCGTATTCATGTAATATTCAAATTAATAAATATATCTTAATTTATTTCTGAAGCAAAAAAGACCAAATACCTGTTTGGAACAAGCAATAACAAAAAGTTAAACAAAATACAAATAAAGAAATTGTCAAAGATAATAAAACAAGCCTATAATCTTTATCGGAGTTTTAAAAGGATCATTTGTCTTGAGTTTTGTTAATATGGATTCATCGCAAAATAAGATGACGCCTTGGTCTTAAAGTTGGTCTTATTTGTGCCCCGTTAAATCCATGATCATCGTTTGTTATGTTTAGCTAGCTTGTATGTATAGTTCTTAAATTGCATACGCGAGTGTTTTTGTTGGAGTAAAACTGGCCTATTAAACCTTGACTCAGGGTTATGTAGGATTTGAACAGAGTAATTCCTAATCAGGCTAAGAGGAGCAGAATTTTAACAACTGAGATCGAAATTCTGATTTATATCAAATAAACAATTTCTAAAAATCAAAAATATGGTTTCTCCTGTTTGAAAATTTGGGGGTTCATTTTTGTGTTTAAGATTGATATGTATATACGACCCCTTTACTGAGTTTATGATTTCAATGAAAACTCAATTTGTTAAGCTCATTTATTAAGTATACGCATACTCGGATTAAAAAAACTATCACAAAAACGGTGTAAGGGTTAGGTGTGTTTGTTTTAAAAAATATTTAGTTTGAATATGTTTGAATCCGATATTAGCTTCTTTCTAACCGTCTTCCTCGCGGTACTGCAAAATAAAACAGGATGCTCACCAGAACCTCATTACTTCTAGGGTCGATCTAGATTATTTTTCACATTACATTTAGGTGTCTAAAATACTTGGGACCAAGGTTTTAGGGTACTTTATAAATTCACGACTGAATTACCTCGATACAAATGGTTTCATACTCTCTTTTAGAATCTTTAGAGTTGAAACGCACAAGTATATTACAATTAGGGTTCTGTCTTTCTCATCCACGACCAGGTCAGTATAAGACTCGTCGACTAAACCCTCATGAACATTCCTCACTGCTGCTGCAATTTATTTGTAAAGTAACGTTCCAGGAAGGACGGTACACCTTAAAAAGCTGAGAAGTGTTTTTTTATACGTAGTGATCACGTCATAAAAAATCAGACCTATAGATCCTGGAAATGTTAAGAATTGACGTACCATAATGAATATAAAAATCGCTTTTAGGCTTAAACGTGTGTTTTTACCAATATAAAATAGTCTGTCACTTTTTATAATCCATGGTCGCAAACGTCCTTTTGTTATTAAAGTAACCTCATCATATTACACCAATTCCCTTTCAGAATTTCCTACATTCATGTTGACATTCAAATGTTCTTATGTTCTTTTTATTATAAAAATTAAATGATAAGTTTTAGAAAGATTGTTGCTGTCAGCCTTAATCTTTTCTCAGCAAACGACTACATATATTAGACTTATGAATCTTCCTCACATTTTCAAGACCCCAAAAAGATAGAATTATTGTAAATTTTAATTTAATTTTTATAATTAAAACAAAAGCGGAACATTTACATGTTCACATCGGAAATTAGAATCGGAAAATGATGTCTATAAATTAATTTTTTTCAGATAGTCAGATATTCAACCTTGAACATCTTCATTGGGCCTTTGACTTTTAACAGGGCGCAAAAATTACCCCAAAATGTTAAAATGAGTTGAATCGAATGACTAACAATTCAGAATTGAGAAGTCTCAAAATATTCACCCATGCCTGATGTTTCTCGTTGAAACAAAAAGAGTGTTACATATTGATTGTGAAGAACGTTTCGGATATACTATCAACATGATCAAAACTGTTTGTCCCATTTTTGGCTGTCACTATCCCATTTAGTTTATCGTTAACGTTGACCACAGGAGAAATATTTTGGAATTTGTTCATGAAGCCATTAACCGAAGTAGCATTCAAACGTAGGCCAATCAAAATCTGATAAATATTTTGATTATTAACATGGTTAACCCTAAAAATACCTGTAACATGATATGAAAGACAATATTTTCATTAAACTCGTGTCTTAATTAGATTCTATCGGTTTAAATATATTTACTTTTCTATAAACCATGCTTTTAGAGTGTGCAACATGATAAATTTTTATTCGCTTCAGTCTTAAAATATTACCCCATAAAGGTTTACTTTAATCTGATTCACAAGGACATCGTAAATTGTTCTGAGTTATACTCAACGTTTTATCTTGTGGGTTTTGAACTAGACAGTTGTCCGTTTCGTTAATTCCACATCTCTAATCGATGCCATAAGGATAGCTAATTAGTGCCGATAACATATCTTCAATTTTTCGAAAAATAAACTCATTAAACTTCAAGGAATTTTACTTATATTCTACGCTTTAGTCCCTTTATTGCAGTAATTTTACATGAAGGGGTTGTGTTTTACTACTATGAATTTATTAAAATTTCTGCGTTCAGAAGTATCGAACTTTTTTAAATTTGACGCGTTTTATGAGACATTTTTCACAAAATCTTTCCTGTAAAAAAATGAAAGATGATTCAATTAGGACGTAAATTATCACCAAATTGTATTTTATTATAAAACCGATAAGCAAAGTATTTATTTTGACCAGACAGATTAAGTACTTTTCCAAAAGGATCATGAAATATATAGTAAAGGTATCTTAAAAACATACTTCTTAATATGATAAACATTGACTAGGAATGGACAAAAAATCCTACAATATATTTATTCAATCTCTTCGTTCCCTAAATCATCCAAGAACCGCGTAGCGCATTTTTACCCATTTAAAGGATTAATTCTTGGCTTTATTTCAATTTACCATAACACTCAGAATTGGTAATAAATCAGCTGGGACTCAAAGAAATATCGAGTTACATTAACTCTAATGTGAATCTCTTGAAATGTGACAAAGATTAAGGTATCTTTTAGGAGACCTAGTAACATTTGATTTCCTTTAATAACAATGAAGAAGCATCCATATATTTCAAATGCGTGGTTTCTCCATCTTCCCGAAAAATTTTTATGTATTCACGATCTACCCAACACTCAGAAGGAATCTGACTGAAATATGTAATGTACAACAAGATCATGTCATTTAAATATGTTTATCTTTAAATTAGACAAACATCCCAAGCAATTTTTATGATTATGCTTAGAAATCTACCAATCTAAATTTTTGAATTATCTTGATTTTGTTATGATTGCTTAGGACTCTACGGATTCTTGTTTCATTGTTTGAAGCATGAAAATTGCTGATCTCACGTATCAACGATAAAGAATGGGGTAGACAAGCGATGAGTGATGAGAATATGAAAATACATCAGGAAAATGTCTCAAAATGTACTCGGTGTTCCATATTTTACAGATGTAAAATTTAAAATAATCTGATAGATGTCCGTCCAGTAATAAGAAGATACACGGCCTATTCAATTCTATCAATCATTATGTGCATGACATTGCTTTCATTATAAATTTCGAGTTAAGAAAGAAGGGCTTGGCGAAATATAAATGTTTGGTGTAAATTACCGCATTTTCCGGTGTATAGAGCGCACCCTTATATAAGCCGCACTCCCTAAATTTTCAAAAAATTTCTATTTTGTACATATATAAGCTGCATGGTTCAAATCTTCGGGAAAAGGCCACGGCTTGTAGACCGGAAAGTATGGTAATTCGAAACCAAGATGTTGAATCTGAAGATAAGAGTCAAAATATTATAACGTACGCTTATTCCAAAAAAAACTATAGCCTAGGATATGTTTAGATAAATTGTATTTCCTTCTTTGGTTTTTTTGGGTTAATCGCAGTTTTTGCTCTTTGGATAAGCTTCGAGGTATCCATCTCTTTAAGACCCTCCCTGAGACCTGGTGGCAGATGTTTTAAAGTTTGCATCACAAACGGGTTTGTGTCCTTTTCTAGAAACGACAAAAGTGAACCGATTAAACAGAAAAGAGCAGAATAAAGGCACATATACGCTCCGTAATTTGCTTTGTACTTTGCTCTGTTTACTCGCACAACGAAGGATACAAATAGAATCATAACTACTGTTCCTAAGATTACATAAAGAGTCACCCGTGAATGCGTAGAGACCGGCAAAAATGAGAGCGTATTCATTTTTATTAAAGAATAATACATTTAGACACAGTCCAACAGCTGTTAAGAACAGCGAAGACGTAATCATCACTGCAACTCCATTTATCCAAGAATGGGATTCTTCTCTTTCATTATAAACTTTATCAGAATATTCTTACCAGTACCATCGAATCTGTAGCTACTCACACACTCTTGATTCCCTTCCTTATATATACAGCCCCCCAATAATCCAGCAGATAAAATCTTATGGTCCTTCGAAGTTCCTATCATCCATGAATGGGAACTGATTGCAATGATCCCAAAAAGCACTGCAAAGAATATAGCTAATAGCGCAGTTGGTATCCTCATAATTTTATCTTGGAGAGGTGTGAGATCGTATTCGGTAACATAAATAAAATCATCCCCTTCTTTTACAGGTCCTTCGATTCTTACTGTTTTAAACATTTTTGAGCTCCCCATCAGAATGGCGTTTCCCTAAACCAATTACGTCGCCGATAAAATCTCGTTAATTTCTCCCGAATCGATGATATTTAGAGTAGAGTTTTTCAATAAACTTTTTACTTATTTAATGCAACGAATTTAGGCCCAATTTTCGAAACTTAAATTTTCGATTAGTTAAATAAAATGAGAAAAAAGTACAAAATTACAAAGTTACCAAACTCATTCATTTTAAATCTAATAAACCACGATACCAACACAAATCAGAAAAACGAATTGAAAGGCCCAATACTTGAAAAATTGTGAAACTGAACCACACCCCTCCCCCAGATGAGTTAGGACAATATTGTCATATATGGATATTTTTAGAATTTATTTGACTCATAAAGCAAAAGGATAAACACCGGCAATATCGGGATAATAGGCGACATCTCGACTCATTTTGACAAATCTCAAATTTTATGGTCTATTGTGTTAGCACGTTAATCATCAATTTTTTTATCATTATCGAAAATCATGCCATTACAAATGGGTCATCATTTATAAATCCACAAATTATTTCATATAGTGCAAAAGGTTTCACTTTTAACCATATCCCTGAATCTTCCTGCCTAAACACATGGTTTGTTACACGTAAAACTAGGAACGGTATTCTCTCATCTTTTGTGCCTTATTTTTTAATTTTTCTGCTAATATAAGCACAATTATCGAACAAATTTATTTGATATCAGGGCTGTTACGCCTATTTAACATTATTGACGAATTTTATGACTGGTACAGTAATAATCATAAATTAACCTTTCAAAAAGCAGTAAAACAGCCAAAAACTCATTTGTGAGACCATATCCGGAGTCTATCATGTGAAACTTGTTAAGTTTATAATCTCGAGACGATTTAAACCTCTTAGTTCCAATCTCTTTCTTAAGCGGATGTAGTAAGAAAGGATCAAAACGATATATCTCATTTTTGTACATTCATGTTCATCAATTCATTGTAATTAAAACGTTTTCCAATTGGTAGCACTCCAGAATTTATCTTTTATAATTGTAGACTCCGATAAAGTTATCATTGACACGTTTTTATCGTTTCCTGCTTTATTTGTATTTATCTAATATATAAATTGTTTTTAAGATCTAAATCCGTGGTGGGATTTCTAAATTTATTTTTGAGATATCGGCATTTTCTATGTTTTCTCAAAATTATACCACGTAAATAATAAAACAATAGAATACTAAATTAAAACATTGCTGCAGATTACTCTGATAGGATTCCCACAACGCTGACAGAACCGGTCTGAAATTTATTTTAGTAGGTATGAGAGGACTAAATTATTGCCGAGATGAATGGCCCTTGAAACAAAAGTAAAACTTTGTTCCAAATATGAGTGGTCCTGTGTACGAAATATGAAGCTTGACTACATGCCTTATATAAGCATGGGAACTATTGTAACTGAAGCGGATATAAGAATGAAAATTTTATGTGAAATGTTCGAAGAGCTAAGCCGTATATGATGTTAAAAATAGGAAGAAAAAATTGATTCCGCTATGGAAAAGTTTTCGTCCACAGAGATTACATAAAAAGTCATTATAAATCTTTCCTGAAACTGAAAAGGTAAATTGAAAACATATTTTCACTCTATATCGCTCAAAAAATTAATCATTCCAAAAATTTTTGAATATTTGAAAAAAATATACAAGTGAAATCAAATATTTCAGTCTTTTAAACAAATAAATATCGAAGAACTAAATTAATGCGAAATGGTCATATTTTAAATTCTACAAACGCATACAGCAACTTTAAAATTATAAGTGATGAAATGCGGAAAACGCCATTCGGAAATGTCATGTTATCAATTGATAGAATTTCACCGATAATTGGCGAATCAAAACAATTGGCGCAAAACACTGTCATCATTGAGTATTTAAGGTTGTCTTTAGAAAATGTTGGGATGACAAGTGATTCACGTATTTATGCACCTGATTGAGCTTAGTAAAGTAAAAAGAATATTTGAACTCTTACTCCAATGTCTTGAAATGGAATGTCAGAAGATCATTTGGTTTCTGTAACATGTGAGGGCGCTACTGTATTATTAGGATGTAAGAACTGGTTGAAAATTGCTCTTCAATTATATGATTAATTTTATCTATTATCAATTTTAAATTATCGTTTAGTTACTTTGTGAAACAAAATTGGAAGATTTTCGATTCCTGTTTGATTGCCGCTAGTTTTCAATCATTATTCTCTGTTAAATTATTATTAATGTATTTTACATCATTTGGAACAGTGAGCGATCCTATAATAGACCAAAATGCTAAGAATATATAACATAGATTTATCGAAATCTATAACATCAAAGGTTTCTTTTTTGGAACTGTATTGATATGGTGCTTTTCGAGAATTAGTAGATCTTATTTTAGACTAATAAGATTGAAATGTTAACCTATACATTTCAAATCATAAATAAACGAATATATTCAAGTTTAAGAAGACGAAAAGATAACTTTGGACCCTATTATAAATGCAATAAAGTTTTAGTATGAGATCTGCGTTTTAATGGAGCTGCATTTCATCAAATACTTTCAAAAATCGTCTTACGTTTGATCTCAAATTATTTGTAACATCCATAGAGTCAACTGAAAAATAATTCATATACAAAAAGCGATGGTGAAAGCATCATGGACTCGAGTGCATGGCTAAAAATATGAATCACAAAATGTGCAAAAGTTGAAATTTAGAGAAGATTGACTGTATCAATCAGATAATTACTTGACAAACAGGAAATGACTTGTGGATTTCGAGAATTCATTCTAGAAACAAATATAAAAAAAACTGTTACAGTCGATTTATGCACCAGATCATATTCCCATTTCTACGAGAAAATTTTAATTCTGATTTTCAAAAATACATTTCTTTATTACTTAAATTAAAACCCCAAAGAAAACCACGACAATTTATTCCTTTTTATTCATAAAAAAGTCCATCACTTTTGAAACTTTTCGATCATTCAACATGCTCAATTTATTCTAACTCAGGAAACATTTAGATGTTGATTGGAATCCAAAACAGTGGAATCTAAACGATTTTTCAGTGGAAAATATGCCAAAACTATGGAAATATGCATAAATTGTATAAATTTTGGAAAATTTATTCAAATTTACCAGGTAGTTTCATATTTGTTTGAATAGTTTGATTTAAAAATTAGAATTATTTAGAAAAAACATATTTCTTACGTGTTTTGGGTTCTATTAAACGCAAATGTAAACTTCATTTCAAAGATAATCGATAAAAATATTGTTTATTTATAAAAATTTTGGCAAAACGACCCACCGGAACACTTTCTATCGATAGGATAGGAGTAAAATTTGCAAAAATATATACGAAGATGGCCCTCAACTGTATTATACAATCTACAAACGTCTGAATTTAAAATAAGTATCTTTAATCTGTTTTTACAATATATTTCCTGTTCCCGACTCACCCCCTTTAAACATCATTTACATAATACGATCCAGCCGTGTACAACTTGTATGCAGGCATCTGTGGTAAATTCAATTACACAAGATTAAGACTCTTAATAAGTGTTTGAATTTTCAAATCTGATAATCTCTGAATACCACATACATATCCGGTCTTTATTTTCTTAGTGAAATCCAAGACACATTTGGGTCGATTCCCAAAATTTAGATATCATGATGGGTTCGCATGCGTTATCAAAAACTACACATTCATGTATCTGACAAAAATTTGGAAAGTAAACCTGGCAAAAATATGGAAATATGTCAATTAAGATGATTTTGATCATCATTAGTTGTCCTCTTGTAGAAATCAATACGTGTGATCTGTTATTGTAAGTTTTTGTTGCCATTTTTAATTAAACTTAATCGAAAAATTATTGCCAGTATGATAACTGTTTTTAGATTAATTACGAATAATTGTAAAGACAGCTTAAATAATGATCATATCATTTTTTGTACTATGGCTCTTGAGAATTCAAAAAATATCTGGATACATGCGAGATTTAAGCCCTGATCTTACCTGCTACAAAATAGTTTGATCCGAATGATGACAGATATGTGATAATTCAGTAAAATTCGTGCAGATATACATCAGACTAATGGTCGTGGACATTCCATCGGAAATAGTCATGAAAATATGGATTCAAAGTCGACGAATCTCAAATTATTCAAAGATTGAGGACCAATTTGTGATTTATCAACTCAAGTATGTTAATTCAAGATGTAATGAAACTTTTTATATCAACTATGGAGATAATATTAACGTCTCTCTTGTTTGGTTTGATAATTATCAGGAATTCCATGTATATCTAGCCGTGAATCTTCGTGCAAAGCCATTCGCAGAATACAGGTTTCATCTTACGGGAAAGCCGAGGGATGAAATTCATTCTCTAGAGGATGTCTATCGGTTCGGATCTTTGTATGTGCACTTTAGGAACCACGGTCATGACGTATGCTAGATTTATAGAAAGATAATATTTAGACCTATTAATAATTTACCAATCGTAGCTCAGCAATATAACAGTCATAGAAAATATCAATGCTTGTTTGTAATGGTAATTTGGTTAATAATTGTAGTTTTTAGGAAAAAAGTTTTTCATTAAATACGAAAGATCAAATCGTGTTTTCCAATTATCGTCTAATATTCAAATGGAAGTCAAAATTTATGATTCTAACTTGAAATCATCCAATCTACTATACGAAGTCGAATTTTCTGGATGGCGAGTCGATTGCCCGGGTTTTAACTCTGATGGATGGATTAAACCCTTATTTTTTTATCCACAACAATGGGATGTATTTTCTGGTCTATCCATAGGAATTTTTTGTTAACATATCTATCATCGGTTCCAATTCTGAAGACGTTGAAAAAACGGTATTTAGAGTGAAGAATGAACGAGTGTATTATGCCGGAAAGAATGATTTTGAAAAAGTGAACATTATTTGGAAACAGTATTTGAAACATATGTCTAAAACTAGAAGTTATATGGTTTAATAATGATCAGATCAAAAATTGACAGGTCCTAATATTATGGCCCTACTTCCAACCAATATGACAGTGGTTAAATGCGAATTACGAAAACAAGTATTTGATTTTATAACTAATGACTGCCTATATTGTGAAGTTCGCATCCCAAGGAGAGGCTATCGAAATATTTTTTTATACTGTGTATTCGTATCAAAACGATAAAATATTAATAAATGGCTACGTTGACAAAAGGTTACTTTCTACATGTAAAAAACAGAAATTAGGTAGGAATACATTAATTTTATAGTCTATTATAGGGATTAGATCATGTACTGTTTTCAAATTCATCAAAATATGAATTCGACACCTTGATTTAGAAATCATTTTACTTATTTTATAATTTTCAACAAAATTTTAAGATCTGCGAACATGATAACGATTCCTGGGTTGATGAAACTATAACCGGTTACTGCATCTTTTGATGACTAAAAACATCAATTTCTCATTCTTTTCCCAAATAAAGGATCATATTGAAAACCAGAAAATCAATCCTCAAAAATGTTTATAATTTCTCGTTTTTTGTAAAAATCTTTCATTTGATACAATACAGTCCATTTCATTTGGTTTTCTCAATTTATCAAATTCTTTCGTACTTGAACTTAATTGGAGCGGCGAAAACAGTTTCATAGATTTAAAATTCAAATTTATTTGAATTCCTTTCGCGAACTATTTTCTCGTATAAGAATAATTTTTCCTTTGCCTCTGATACACCTCTCCAAAATTGAGTTGCTTGTGATAGATCTCCTGAATTTTTCGGTCTGGTTTATGCTCACCAAGACTCAATTTTAATATCACCGATAAACTCTTGATCGGATTTAACCATGGACATGGTGGAAGAAAAACTAACAAGTATCCAGATTCCCCATAAACAGGATATATCACTTCAAAATGGTTAAACCTCTCGCTGTTCATAGTAGTTTTTGATATTCTCTTTTGAATGTGGGGAATTAAATAAGATGCGTACCAGCCCGCCTTACTTGAGATATTCAAAGATCCAATTTGCTATTTGAAGGTAATACACCTCATTATTCAGATGACAGCGATACAACTAACATTTCTTCTCGTTTGAGCCGGGATCGTAATGAACGGGTTAACTCTTGTAAGAGCATATTCGTAGATCTCACTGATATGGAGATTATAACCAGTTTCATAATTGAATATGAGCCAAGGGAAATAATCGTGAACACCCTCGGTTCTTGTAAGGTAAAAAAAATAACTGTTCAACATATGTTTCGGAATTACCAGAAGAAACTATTCGTTTTAGTAATTTCCTAGATAACCCATTGATTTCATTTTCGTAGTTTGACTGATTCAATATTAGAGTTATATCTTTTTATTCAAGCTCGATTTGCATTCAGGGCACCCAAGAGATTCCGAAGAATCAAGGAGGGTGTCCAAGTACCCTGAAGGTAAGCGGGCTATCAAGATCCGCAGTGGTGCTTGTGGTTTAGTATGGCTCGCGAGAGCGATAGGACTACTCATACTCGCAGCTCTGCGTGGGGCACTCCCAGAAGAGCCTGCTTCGAGGTCGACTGGCCATCCCCTGGATAGCGAAAAGTGGGTCTAGGCTAGTTTATGATAAACACACTAGTTTAGACTAGTTTTTCTCCCCTTTATTCAAGCTTGATTTTTTTTATGCTAATTTCTGCCATTGAAGATATAGAGTGGATGGACGCACCACATTGGTGACTTTTTTCTACGGCTAAAATTTTATCGATATTGCCGAATATATATATATATATATATAGTCGTACTTCCGTACTTAAGTT
>JWZT01002207.1:31948-53405 GCA_000827895.1 Thelohanellus kitauei
GTTGTCTCATATTATGAACGATTGGAAGATTATTTTAATAATTTACAAATCATTCCCAGGTTGCGTCAAATTCTCACATATTTTGAAGATACATATGTTGGCCGATTCCACCGAACAGAGAGATCTCTTTCACTTTTTTCAAATGGATTTTTGGAATCAATACTAAAGGTGTTTAAAAGAACAGCCAAGAACCAACAACAGTGTAGAAGGTTGGCATAATGCCTTCTCTTCGCTTGCAGACGCACCAAAACAAAATATTTTTTCATATCTGCATCTACTAAAAGATGAAATGGCGATAATAGACAATAAACTAAATACATTAGAAATGAACCCCGCAGTAAATCCAAGCGAGAGGGCAAACTTTTCAAATGAAAGGCTAGGCACCCTCGTGGCAAGATTCAATGAACTCGATCTAATTGAGTATCTGCGTAACATATCCCTTGTGTTGAACTTTTAAAATTATATATCTATTGTTTATTTTTTAATTTTGGAGGTCTTATTCTCAGTATATCTTTTGAGCATGGATCTCAAAATTAAACGTGTTACCCCCTTTAGGTAAAATCACTGTTAACTCTATCTAGATAAATTACACTTTTATTTATAACACCGTGGTTTAATGTTATCTTTCAATCCGCGGCGAATCACATGAACTAAGAACGAGTAAATACCGAAAAATCTTTTAAGACAATCTCTTGCTATTATATTGAGTATATAATTAAATTGGTTTTTTCATCGTTATAATTTAACTTATCTCAGATTTTTAAAGACTGGGTTTTGAATGGGACACATCTACCCTTTATATAAGAGCATCATGGTTACAATAAATTCAAATATTATAATTTATTATTATAAAATAAGTATCAGAAATTAGTTATTCAAGTAAAAATCAAGTTTGTATAAATTCAAACACGTGCGCGTTATGAACTTACCTGTCAGTAGTATGTTAAATAATTAATAAATCACCGAAATAATTACATATGGTTTTACATTCAAAGTATTGTTGAAATGTGCGGAGATATCATCCAATCAAAAAGTAAAAAACACAAGAATCTGGACTTATACAAATAAATTTAGCGGGATAATTTAACTTTAATTCTTGAATATAATAACGGATTAAAAGTTTGAATATTGAGCATTTTGATGATTCTACGATTTTCTCAAATTCTTGACACCAAGACAAATTTTATATTTATGTAAATATTAAGCTTCATTTAACTCTGCCCATCATTCCAGAATACTTTTTAGTAACTGGAAAACAATGGTTGTTGTGGTATATATACGTCTATATTATGTTGATCATTCTTGGATAAAAAGCAATATTAGAATTGTTGGAAGATGTGTCCGACGCTCTCATCGAATTTTTATTTGTTAATATTTAGGCTTCTATCAAGAATCTAAAACTATTTAAAAGTTGATAAAAGTATAAAATTTTAACCTATGTATAGTATTCTAAGTCGCTGGAATTGTCATCGAACCGCGAGTCAAAGGTGTTCTGTTGGTACCTGAAGTCAGCTCATTTAAAACGGTGTTTTCGAGCCGTATTTCTCTTTGATGTCTTCGATAGTGATGCCATTTTCTTCTTTATTGTCTCTGTGAATGAACCCTATGCTTCCAATGCTGTGTTTTGCCATAAAGGCTGGTTTTAATTATATTTACTTGTATTTATCTAAAAATTAACAAACTCTCACAGTATCCCTTAATTCAGATGAAAAACTTTCCAACGATGCTGAATCTGCTTCATTTGTCAGTTTTGTGACTGTTTATACATGCTAAACACCTTTAGATGACGGATAGTCCTCAATCTCTTTTCCAATTAGATTGAATGCGTTTTTGATATCTTCATCGTGAAAAAACAACGCTGGATCCAAGCTTTCGGGAATTTCGGTGAAATATTTCTTTTTTAAAATCATCAAAAATGATGGTTTAACCTTTTCTCGCATATCTCTTATATGTAAACAGAGATGCATAAGTTTTTGATTCTTAGAGATAGTAGCAATGAAATTTATGATCAGAAATGACATAGCATGGTATAAATGCATCTGACGGGCCGTAGATTCAATCTGGAGTTATAAAATGCAAACTTTTTGTGTAACGATTAAAAAGCAAAGCAATTCGTGAAGTTCTGGCACGTTTACCTCCAATGCAAACAGGCAAATCAAAACCGCATATTCTTTTATCAAGGACATAGAGTCTTGAAGAAACACATATTTTAAAAAGATTTCGGAGATGTTTAGAATCTAATTTATAACTAAACCTGCTTTTTTAATAGAAATGTCACCAAACACGTTATCCAAAAGTGGAATAGTATCCAAAGAACCACCTTCCCTGATATATGCCAACCTATACAGGTATTGCTCTATACTGGCATGAATTCTATGCTGGTCTACAAGATTAATAAGAATTTTGATCGTTTGTAGTCTTATTTCTATTAGAAAAATAATACTTAAATTTTTTACCCTTATATATTCAGCTAATTGCTCCAAAAACACCAGATTGAAGACACCTTGGATTTTGACAGGATCGAATAACAATGAAATCTAAATTAGATACGATGTACTCTGTCGAAACATTCGAATATTATTATAAACTCTTTTGTTTCAGTCTCGTCTCTGAATTTTTAACTTATGATTACAAAACGATTTCGTTTAAACCCGAATCAGGGCCCGAGACTTGATCTTTTAAAGGTATTTGCATGATAAGCATTTGGTAGGTTTGGGATTTTTGAAAATATGGAATTTTTTCGACTAGGATTTCAAAAATAACACAGCATTGTACCTGTAGTTTTCATGAGACAGTTCACATAGTTCGGGGTTGACTGAAGTAATAAAATGAAAACATTCTCATGACACGTTTTTTTAAGAGATGCGGCTAGGAAAAATAAAATTTCTGAATATATTTGGCCTGAGTTAAAAAAGAAAGAACCAAGACTGGCACCGGCATGTCCCGAACCGAAGGAAGGTAGACAGTTTATGAGAGACAAGCCAGCGGCATCATTTTTGTTTTTCGTAATTAACTCGAAGAAGAGTCTGATGGGTATATGCTCGATTTGAGGCTATGAAGAAGGATGTATACTTTAAGGGACTGAGTGATTAGTTCTATCAGTCGAGAAGAGGGGGATTGCTGCACCCATAAATCATGTTCACTCCAGAATCTGGTGAGTATGAAACTACTTATATATAGGGCAAATGATATTTGAAATGTTGTTGATAGTTGAATGTTGTAGAATTTCTCTGATATTGACCAGGGCCACGAAAAGTGGGGTGCTGGCAAATGGGTTGGTAAGAGCAGATAAAGCCTTTTGGTTTGTATCTGAATTTATGGCTTGATGTCCTTTTGCAAATAAATAATCCTGAAAATAGGGAGTAACGTCGTCACTGCATCAGACAATAGTTACTCTAATGGAAACGTCTTCGGATAATTCCCCGGTTTTCCGTTTTCTGCTCCTTTTTGATCAATGGGGCATTTCTCTTGACTATCCAGGTTTTCAAACAGAGCGGGAACGATTACAGAGGCATGCTCAGCGCTCCAAATATTTTGCTGTTTATAAAATTACAAAACTGTCGACGAATTTTTAGTTTTCAAAATTAGACCCTGGATTCCCGACAAACCAGCTAACCGAGATCTAATATAAAAAAAGACTAACTCAGTTTCAATATCGGGGGTACTGGGAGCCGGTCGACACATATCGACAAATCTTGAGACAAACAGCGGTAAAAACTCATAAAATATAGGGATTTCCATGCTAATGTTGGCAAATTTTCGAAACTTTTACGGTATAAAATACTGATTTTGAGGCTAGTATTTTGAAATCGTGGACATTTGAGTCTAGCAATCTTAAAAGCATTCGAAAATAATCGTCCATCATAAGATTTTTAAAAGAAGAGCTACTCTGGTCCAGTAGCTGGTTGACAACCTCGAATACTAGATGCACAAAACTAGATAAAAGTAAAATATACTCAGCTCGGTTTGACTTGCAAAAGAGTGTGAGATGATAATGAAGTCTAGCTGAGATCCTATTAAGTTTCTCGGGCGAAGAGGTGGCGTAGTATATAAGTTTTTCAATACTCTCTTGAGCTGACCCTTTTTTGGTTTTTTGTGCAAATATGTTGTCGACTAGCGCGACCGCCCTCTGCCGAAAATCACAGCAATTTTTCAATAAGGACATAAAACAAGACCGTTTTCCGCCAGTTAGCGCTGCTAGTCGAGCGGCGATTAGCCCTTATTATATAATTTCAGACTCAATATATGTGAATCAAAAAATAATCGCCTTTTAATCACAGCCATTTAAAAATTGTACCATTTTGTATATATCCAAGGATTAAAAGAAGCACCATGCGCAATTGATGATTTATACTATTTTTGACGTCATAAAACCACACCACAATAGTGTAATTTAAGACGCATATGGTGGCACTGATTATATACCTTCGGAATACTGTCATTTGAAATGTTTCTGAACTACCCACAACAATTTTTGCCACTTCTCAACCCACCTGGTATGTAATCAGTCCTAAGATTTGCCAGTTTATCATTCATGTATTTTTATATACAAGTTTGCATTACACCAATTTCCAATAAAGGGTGCCGATCAACAATTCAGATGAGGCGTGTAAATCTTTTCAACTTTATTTAGTTTTGGGTCTAGGTTTTGCAAGTCAAAGTTGGCTGACCTAAAACCTTACACGATGAAAAATAATGCCATGAAAACTTACAGTATTCAATTTTTGTTACAGATCGATCTCTTAATCCTAAAAAATGGGTTTGACAAAATCTAACTAGCTGCACTGCCAACCTCTTTCAGAAAGGAGTCAAATAGATCGCAAAATCTTCTCCTAGAGGCCCTGGAACCACTATGTTTGATTGGATGTTACACCTATGGTAATTTGATTTTCCCAATAATCCGGGCGTTACCAAACATTGGCGGTTCAGCTTCGCTCAAAAATTTAAATAAATTAAAACATAAAAATATATAATTTTGGGAAAGTTTAGCTAAATTTCAAGCCTCTGGAGGGAACTTCACACGATACTTTTAAAAGTATATACGCCACAGCTGAATCCTAGCGAGTCTGTTTTCACAGTCAAAACAAACTATTAAAACACCATCTCATGATTCCCACCCGATGGATTATTGACTAATATAAACAAGGCTTCAAGCCTTATTACATGGAAAGATTATGAAGGTTCGGTAAGAGGTTCCCAGATATTTATCAAGATCCATTCAAAGCCTTGAGATTTATTAAAAAGCTCTTATTTTTTTCACGTTTTAGTGTTTACTTTTTACGGGAGTAGTTGAACTTTCGATATTTTGCAGCACCCGGATTTTAGCGGAATTGAAATGAGGCAATTGTTATATTTAAGTACACAAGGTGTATTTTTTGTTAAATTAAATTAAACACTTCGTAAGCGCATTCATTATGGCGTATATTTACACGTTTCGATTAACACTCTTGTAAGCAGATCCCACAATTGAATAGAAATAGAATATGGATCAAAATCGTCTCTACTAATCTCCTGATATGTTCGTGGAGTTCTAAGTACTCGAATAGCGGTCTTATACGCACTTTCAGACCACACCATTATATTTTTAATATTATTTATTTGCTATTTCATCACCGCATTCCAACCCTACCAATCATCCGTTTTTAACGTCAAATAATTCGTCCTGATATCTAGCTTCTTTACCCACGAGTTTGTTTCGTGTATGAGTACATCAAACGTTGTCAAAGTTTCTATGGATATCCTCTTAAATTAGAGTATTTTCAGGATTCTTTTTGAATACATCCTCAATGAGATCCGTTTAACATGTAGGATAGTCATCTTTTTATCAATTTTCTGGACC
Source organism: Thelohanellus kitauei (assembly GCA_000827895.1). NCBI lineage: Eukaryota > Metazoa > Cnidaria > Myxozoa > Bivalvulida > Myxobolidae > Thelohanellus > Thelohanellus kitauei. Next base: position 37,788 of record JWZT01002207.1, read on the forward strand.
TATATTGAATTAGGCAACAAGAAAAGCAATCGGGTTTAAATTCTGAAAAATAAGCCTTCTTTTCGGGGATTCCATGTCTTTATTTCGCAAAACAACGAATTCGCACGACATTAGTGTTAAACCAGCAGTTTCGCGCGATATGCCCACCCTTGCCGCAGTTGAAGCATTGGGCGCCTCTATGATTTATTTGAAGGGTCTTCAGCGATTTTTTAATTTCTTCGATCTCCGAGTTGATCTTTTGGATGTTGTATGGGCCTTCTCTTCTGTTCAGGGCTAGGAGGGTGAGATGTGATGGGTCAGCGTCATCTGGAGACTTCGTACCCGCCAAATATTCGTTTCCCATCTCAACTGCCTCCCAAATATCGGAGGGCTTCTTTTCTGAAATTTTTTGGGAGACCTCTTCCGACGCCATTGCGTTTATAAATATTCTGACCATCAGCTGGGGGGACACATCAGACTTTGACGCCACTGCCATCTTGTATAAGTCACTTGCCAACTCATGGAGTGACTCGTGTGGGGCTTGCCTTCTCCGCAGAAGAAGGTACTTTGCCTCAGACTCCGAATATTTGGATTTGTACTTGGAGGTGAGGAATTTTCGAGCCCCCTCCAGATTCCCTTCTAGCCCTAGGTCTCTTATTTCCTCGAAGATCTTGGGAGACAAGCAGAATGGTAGGATGTGGGGCCAGGAAGAAGTATCCAGCTTCTCCTGCATACATGCCAGTTCGAAACGCCTCCACCATGATTCGAAACCCGTCGATCCATCGAACGGAGGTACTAGTTTCAATACTTTTGCAGACCACGCCAACTGTGACATTACTCTAGTCGCTATATATCGCTAATCTAAGGTGTGTCAGGTCTCCAATCCGGATCATCGCCACAAGTGTCAGAAGATTTAAAAACACCTGTGATAAAATTAAATGTAAAATTATATTCTGACGCTTATCAGATGTTAATTGAAAAAGTTGCGAAAACCCTTCCTGAAAACGTGATTTTTCAACAAGATAATGATACGTGCCGTGTTTCAAAATCAACCAGGAACTTCCTCGCTAAGAATAATATTCAACTCCTAGATTGGCCAGCTCTTAATCCAGATTTAAATATCATTGAGAAAGTCTGGGCTGAATTGTCATTTAAAGTCCATAAAAATGGAAGACAATTTTATTGCATTGAGAATTATGGAGTGCTATAAAGACAAGTTGGGAAAAAATTTCAGGTTAATATATACTAAAATTAATATAATCGATGCCTAGCAGAATATCTGAAATTATTTTGAATAAAGGAGATATTACAAAATATTAGATTTGATAATGTAAGATAGATTTCAATTTTAAAACCATATTATTAGCACGTCTTAAACATAAAATGAAGTGTTATATGGTTTTTGTTTTCTTCAAAGTTAATTTAATATTTTTTCAATTTATTTGTATTCTGATGATAGTTTTTTCTGAAAACATGTATCAATACATACACTTATTCAATTAATACAGTGAATACCTTTTAATAACTACTCAAGAAGGTACTTTTGGAAAAAAACACGTCAGAGCATTTTAAAGATTCCATGACACGAGTTCGAAACTACTCAAGTTCAAAACAACATCAATTCGTTCCGTCACGAGTTCGAATATTCATTTTTATACACACTTCCTTCATTTGTAATTAATAATAAATTTTAAATGCACATTCTAAGTAGAAATAATATTTATTAGCAATACAATATCGAGAATTCTTATGACTTAATTTTTAAGTACCGGGTTTGGCATTAATAAACCGATATCCGAACGTATTTATTACGCACCTCAAATATTAATGGTTATTTCTAACGGTATTTTGGTACATTAAGACTTTATTGGTCAAATTTTGTTTTTATATAATATGATTTCGACTTCTTGATCAATTAATAATGTCGATATATGCAGAAAATATCATTCAGAAGTTTTATAATATCGTAATAAATAACCATGAATATTTGAGGTGCGCAATACATACTTTAGAATATCTATTTAGTAATGCAAAACTCGGTATTAGCTTATTCTCATAAAGTATTTGGTACCATCTAATGTGATAAACATGATATCGAATTTGTATGTATTTTATTTGTTAAGTTAAATGTTTAAACTATCTTTACTAATTGCAATTATTCAGATAAAGAGATGATAACCTTGAATAAAATCATATTATCTATAATTAAATATCATTATCAGAAAATCCTACTACTTTGTGCCATATTGAAATAGTTTTTGAAAATTTCAATCAATAGTTACTTTAAAAAGATGACATATTAATGTAAACACTTATCTGAATAGTATTGTCAAATAAATGAATATAGAAGCAATCAAAGTTAATTATGAAATTCAATGCTCAAACTTATTAATATTTATAGTTTATACGATTTAAAACCAGCAAGGTAGTGTTCCAATATAAATTAGATCTTATATAATACAATTGCGTTTGGTATAAGTCAGGGTTCTCAACCTGGAGGTCGATTGACATTTTGGGGGTGTGTCGTCTAAGATCGTAGAAAATTGAGTATTTTGTCTTTTCTACTTGTAAAAATTTTCATTGAATAAGTTTTTTTTTTGTTACTAGAAATTATTTTTCTGATTGTCTTTAGAAGGAATATTTTTAAGCGTCAAAATAATTACTATTTCAAAGATTCAAATTGTTGGAGCATCAGTATTTTTAATTATTTAAACTATAGCCTATCAAAGTATGTGGCACTGTGTAACTTTAAGCCACTGCAGGATTAAAAAAGCCATAAAATATTTTCGCTTTATTTTTAAGATTTCGTCTCTTAGTAATGTAATTGAAACGCACCGCCGTTTCAAAGTAGTAATAAGTCATCGTTTTATAGTTTCATGTCATTTAATGTAAAATTTACGAATGGAACTTTTATGATTTAGTGAGACCTCTCCCGCCTTGTCTTAAGCTTCAGTTTAGAGAGTTATATTCGTGAATTTAACAGGAAAACACATGTAAGATGATCTCAAAAAAAGACCATGGAGTAAAACCATATATTCAAGATTATTTTACGCTGCGTTTCACTCAAATTGGATATCTGGAATTAAGTAACCATGTAAGAGTAAGTTGTGGCGAAGTTCTATCGGCTGAATTTATCAATCAGAGTAAACTGAAACATCATTTTATAACAAGCATCTGAACACTCTAGACAGGGACATAAAGTATTTTAAAATTTAAAGATGATGAAGTCTAAAAATCAAAATTTGACTCAAGAAGCAGTTACAAAAAAATTCTCGCGGTATAATGTTCTTATTTGGTGGCTGTTTGAATTTTTAGAAATATGGAATTTTAAAACATAGCCGAGGGGTTTACTGGGGCTTACAGTCAAAGATATTGTTTATAGTTAAGGTTTGAGCATAATTTATTGATAAATTTGGTGAATTTTCATGTTTACACTGTTCAAGGGCAAATAGCCTAATATCGGCCGATATTCTCAATCAGATAATTCAGGAAATGAAATCTGCTCCAATTCCAATATATAATATTCAGATTTATGAATCCACAGATGTTGCAAGTTTCCCACAATTAATGGTTCATGTTAGGTATATTTATTACGAAGTTTTTAAAGTCCAGTTTCGATTCTGTAAACTTCCTGAAACAACTACTATGGCATCAGATGCATTTGAAAAAATTGGTTCAATTCTAGATATTAAAAACATTTCTTGGAAATATATTTATGGTGTAGGTACAGAAGGTGCTCTGATTATGCCAGAATAATGGTCTGGATTTCAAAGTTTAGTACAGACTGAGTCACCAAAATTCATCAAAACTCACTCTATGATTCATTGAAAAATATGAGAACGAAGGTGGCAAAACAATTACAAGACATTATGAAAATTATCACTAATACGTGGAAAGAGAATCAATTAAACAATCAACTGTTTTCAAAAAGTTGTAGATTTGAATGTGTCTTGCAATGTTCTTTTTTATTATGCCGAAGTGCAATGGTTCTAGATAGTAAATGTTCTAAAACGTGTTATTTTACCTTCGCGAGCAACTAAACCACTATTTTTATCAATTAAAGCAAACAACACAGTTCGAAGCATGTTATAGTGATGAATATGAAGGACAGAATATATAATTTGTTTGATACCTTTCCAATCGTGAATGAATAAGCTTTTATACTGAAAAGAAAAAGGTTAACGTGCCTCTCCTCATTTGAAAAGATTGCATCATTCAAGATGAAACCTTACCTCTGACAAACGGAATTAAACGAAAATGAAATTTACATGGTATTATCCTTATCTGGTATATTTAAGAAAATTGGAATTAAATTTGAGAAAAGAAATAAAATGTAAAATACTGTGAAATAACATATTCATATTCTTACAAACGAAATTTTATAATACATTTCAAATCGTCCCCACACCCCGTACGCACCAGCAAAAGTCTATACACAGTCAAATTTGAAGATGTCCTGAGGCACCACAAGAAGAGTCTACTGAACCAATTAGTATCAATGCAGCCAAAACCGATTTCTCTTAAATTGTAATTTCCTGATTGTAAATAAAGGGTTTGCAGCCGTTACCATGTTCAGTTTGAGACTCGGTTACCAATTTTTTTTCCATTTCCAACAACATATCTTTGCCAACCTGAGTTTTCCAGCCCTTACTTTATAAAGTCTAAATATAAAATTAGACAAGATGCAGAAGATAGCATTCGCTATGCTCTTGCAATGGCTACCCTAAGAATTCCTAATTTGGTGAATAAGAAACAAGCTAAACCTTAGCAATGATGTTAGTTTTGTGGGACATACTGCTGAAATAAAATATTATCGTAGTTCAGATTATTGGCCATGTTCCTCTACGTATTTCGAATTTGTATATAAATATACAGCATGAATACGGTTATTCGGCAATTAAGGCAAGTAAATAATGCAATTGATATGTGTTAGAATTAGCCTGTTTAATTATAAATATATTTTGTACAAAAATAATTGCATATTTTTCGCTATTAAACATTAAGCTAATGTTATGTTCGGTTTCTAAAAATTAAATTACATCCTGCATATCAGGTATTCATTCTATAATTATTATTTGTAAATTTATAAAAGTACTGTAATTAGGTCTGCCAAAGAAAATAATCTTAATGTGGAAGGTCAAAACAGCCTGAAAAAGTTATTAAATGGGTCGCAACACAAAAAAGATTGAGAACCTCTGTATTAATGTTAAAGAATATTTCGTATTTAAAGCGTCATTTGCAGAATATGTGATGATTTTAGAACTGATCAAGCATGAGAATATTAAAAAATCAATACAAGATAGCATAAATTTAAACTAAAAAACTATAGTTTTAACCAGATAGCTAACTCAAATTAAGAACAACAAAATTAAAAAAAATATATAAATTAGTTTTAAAAATAACGTCAGCATATATACAAAAGATATAAATAATATTAACAAACTAAAAGAAGCGTTAACAGTCAAATAATGAATATTCGAACTCGTGACGTGATACCATCTTCGTGTGGCCATCAGGATGCAAACCCTGTAATATGAGTTGATTTATGTCAAACACCATCAACAACGGAAACAAAGAAGGCATTGATTTTTGAATTTATCAGGATAGTTATCCATACCAAAACTGAACTTAAGGTTTTTATTTTCAAAGGGAAAAAATATAAAAATTGTCGGGCGTAAAACCTATAATTTTTTAACATTATATTGCATTGGCAAAGAGTTTAGGAATATCATTCGATCATTTTGATTAACGAATATCGTCTTAAAATTTTCGGTGGTCCTGATACGAAATCAGCAGCTCTAACTATGATCTGACTTTAAATCTCATAAGGTGTCAACCAATCTTATGGCTTTTAATCCCAAATTGCAATTCTAACCGTTCTTGTTGTTTATACACCTAATCGTTGCATGCCAGAACAGTAGTTGAGTTCGTGATAGACAATTCAGAAGTAAACCTGAAAACTGCTAATGAACTTCATTAAGGACATCCAGGATAAATGCTCCTGTGATATTTAAATGAAGCAGCTATTCATCACTAGCTGATAGGTTTTGACAGAACAAACGAAGGCAGTTAACCAAACTATTTACTCTGTAATAAGCGTGGCAACAAAATCTTTTTCAACAAATCAACATGAGACTATGAACTTATTTTCTGTCATTGTAAAACCTACGCCAATTTAACCCTTTTTTAATAAAGCTGCAAACAAGTTGAATGAACTTAACAAGCTTGATACGGGGTTAAACACGTAATAGAATGAATGTACCTTAGGGTAAAATCGTTCACAAAAATTGCATTTATACCAAATAGTTTAAATGTGCTTATCCCGGATATATGCCATAATACTCTGGACGTGCTTTTCACTGAGGTAAAGATTGTCACTGTAATTTGGACAATGAACCAAAAATCGCAAGCACTTCAGGAGAAAATTGAATATCCGACACCTTGCCGTTGGATTCCACAGTCTCTAATTACATTCATGGTAGAGTTTTCTCGATACAGGATCAAAAGATTGAAAATTGTAAAGTAGTAGCCCTAAACGCACTATCAATACCAGATTTTTACGTCACCTAGGTACTACCGCTCAACAAGGACTAACCTATTTAAGGCGTTTTTCGTTTAATGGCGCCAGAACAGCACTTAGCATACATCAACGTCATTTAAAGCAGTTCTCGTCGACCTCTTGAGATAAGTTCACCAAAAAGTATCAGATATTTGTCACGAAATACGGATTTAATGACTCTTCAGCATATCTTTGAATAAATCGCCAATTAAGAGCTCCATTTGGCGCCGGCGAGTTGTCCCAAAATAGCCTTTGTAAACTCATCTAGAAGGGTGAATAGTTTAGCCAAGCCATTTGTTTTTGAGTCATTATAGGCTCAAACCATGTTTGAGCCTCAGCAGTGAACCCTGCGTCCATAACCGCACTCGACTGGAAAACTTTCATCCTCGATAACGAGTTTGACAATAAATACGGTGTGCTTATTTACACCGAAAATAACAACGGTATCACAAGCTATTAATGAGAGAGTAAATTACGTTCAATTTATGAAACCTATCACAGTAAACCCATATTTGTTAGCTAAATAACCTGTATACATATTTTTGTGGTATTTTTGAGGAAAGATCTATAGTCAAGTCCTTATATCACTATTTGATGGTTTTTTGGTATTCTTCTTCTTCATTATGAAGCTAAAACACTTTAATCGGTTGCAATCTCATATTGTTCTAAGGCATTCTGAAGGGAATAACATGTTGTTAGACATGATAGCCATCGTTGTGATGTACACATGAAATCCCCTTCTATTATCTGATCACGTAGCCTACCTGCGATGTTCAAGGGTACGCCTGGGACAGAGGGCGGATATAAGGGTGTTGGTCAATTGAGCGAGGAGTTAAGGCAAAACATGTACTCACACCAATTTAGCACTCGGTAGAAGTCGTACCTTATTAATTATGGATCCGTATTTTATGGACAGATTCGCGCTGGAATCCCAGTGCTTTTACAAGTCGGCTCTTCATAATCTCAACCCTAAGGTCGCTAAGGATATTGCCGTATTGGTGGCTGAAGATTTGTCACGTGGAGTGGAGGCTAATGAGAACAGATTCGGCGAAACCAAGAAGCATTTCGAGTGGATTCTCGAGGTCATGAGTTATGGTCTTTCTTTGCCTTTGTCTGAATTTGATTCAATCCATAAAATTTGCCAACAATACTTGATTTGGGTACAAGATTTATCGTCCAATACATTGACCCGCTTACCAGCTTTAATTTCTCAACATTTCGAGCATTACTTTGGTCTAATTCTTAAACAGATCCGAAATTTGTTTATTCCACGCCAAGGCCAAAATTTGCAAGGCTTAAGCAGTATGTGCTCAGAGGTACTGGTTACCTTGAAATCGCTTGTTACCAAACCATCAGAGTCAATAAAACTGAGCCCAAAGATGTACAATCAAATTCTAGAGTTTATACTCGTTGTCAGCGCCAAAATCTTCACACAACCACCAGCTGTCGGCTCAATGCTTTCTGAACATCTCGGGGATGTTTTATCGAGCTATTTATTTTACATTTGGTTGTCTGTATCGTTTCGCCATTTCCCTTCGCAATCATTATGGTTATCATTCGAGAACGTATGTAGCCACGCTATCCACAACGAAGGATTCGTTTTACAATGGTCCAGCTTTTGTTTGTTACTGACGAAAAAAATAGTTTCATATCACGGTGATTACTCTCATGTTTATGATTCAGATGCTTTGGATGAATGTCTTCGCCCATTTGATCAGAACGTACTGACACATGTATGGTTAAAAATGTTTCACTGTGTTGGTAAAGTGTCCATGTTATCTGATCCACTCTCACTTTCACGTAAAATATGGCCGGATGTCACTCCTTTGACGATGTCAGAAAATTCACCGGAATCAGACCCATATAGCTCGATATTTATATACCTAAGCAACTCGACGCCAATCTCTTTCTTCCACTCCATGAGTTTTTTGTATGGGTTTGTACACTTAGTGTTCCCAAACCTTGACCAGTCTGTTATCAGCTTGACTGAATGGCAAAAAAATTTGTTTGAATTATACTCGGATAAATCTAAACAAAAACCATATCTATCCGATCATTTGCAAGGTTCTAACTCATGCACGTTTGGTCTTGATTCAGAATTTTGCAGGTTATTACTCAGTATTAACTCTTACAGAAATATTTCTGAGAGTGATACTGCTGCAAAACCACCTATTCGTGGTCCTTTTTCGAAGTGTTCAACTGTTCTAAATATGATATTTGATTGGCTCATCGGATGTTGTGTGAATTGTTTAAACCAGGTCTCCTCTGAAAGTATTGATTTTCTTATCAAAAAAAATTATGATCTGAACAATCCGAGTGTTGCAGATGCTAAAATCGCAATAGTGTTGTGTAACAAATACGAGATAGGTAGGGCTATTGCGTTCCACATTTTGTTAAAATTATTCACAATATGGCCTGATAATTCTGAGATTTCGACAAGCGCAAAGTCGCGCTTCTACATCGCCCTATGTATTGGTTTGCTCTACCACCAACATCGAGCAAACCATTTTTTCGTCTATTATTTGCTCCTCTACTAGCCTCTTTTCATCTCGTCTCGAACACATCCACATTTTGGTCCCGCATTATTTGAGAGCACTAAAAACAATCCTGATAGATCCAACATTTGGCGCTACTGCTGATAAGAATTTGAGAAATCAAGCTTTGATTATTCTCAACAAAATTATCCCACTTGCTATCAATATTTCCGATAAGCATGACCATGATATATCAAGCTACTCGGAAGTGAGTAACAGTCTGGAAACTGTGACCTACTGCTTAATCGATATCTTGTGTCAAGGATTTGAAAAAGAATCTAACACATCAAACATTTTGATGTATTTAAGTGCCGTAAATGTTTTACTGTTCGAATTAGTAGATATAAACGTAGAACCTTTGCAATCACTTTGTCCACTGTTGGTTAGGAAGCTGTTCTCGGGCATCAGCAGCAAAATCATTTCACAGCTCATTTCTAGAACCGAACATCGAAATTTTGATTTATACTCTACGCTAAAATTAATTGATGCACTGCTCAGTTTCTCATTGGCTCCTCCTTCTATGATTTACGACATGAATGATGTTTCAAACTTTATCACGAGTCTGAGTAATTTTATAATCAACCTTTCGAAGCGTGAGCCTCAATATCAGTCAAAGGCCGTCCATTCTACCATCGTGTATACGTTTTATTGTTTGACGAATTGGTTTAATCGTCAAAAATGGATAATAAATTCCAAGGTATTGTCGACCCTAACTAGATTATTGCCAGAACCATATTCCCAATCATAGAACTTGGGCTTTCTGGCACAAAGTCCCAACTATCGCCTTGCGAAGCAAAGGAAATCAAACAATTAAAACCAATATCTTTCCGAGTGTTTGAAGAAGCAGAATTTTTGATGAACAACGTTCTTGAACTCAGCAGTCCTCATAACGATCTGCTCTCGTGTCATAAACTATCCGAAAATGATCTTAAATCGCTTCACTCAGATTTTTTTAAGGCCCCGGCTTGCTACTATCTACTCGAAAATACCGCAATTGTTTCCTTTCTTGAGTCCTCAGCTTGTGATGGTATTTTTTGATCTTATGAGCGCCAACCACGATCGTTTTTATTCGCAGCATGATGGGCAAACGTGCTTATCAGTTCTCGTTGGAGAAATCGGTGAAAGATGAGGTGATACATACCAATATTCAGGAATTTGTGCAGACAGACATACCTCCACAAATTAATAATGTCAAACAAACTCCTATTCAGTCACTGGCAATGAATAAGGCTCGAACATATGACCCTCCAGATCCATCAAAATCTTGCATTGCGTATTACATCATCAATGTTAAGTGATGGAAGTTTACCACACCTCACAAACGTGATAGAAGAGTTTCAAATTGACCATAATAAAATTCTAAAGAGATTCGAAGAACAAGTTGTCTTTTTCTGAACCTAGGTTGCGTTAGAAACAAAATCGTTTGAGAAATATCGCAAAATGTCAGAAGTCTCCAAAGCTCTGGGTTGTCCAAACGAAAGGCCTGCTAAGTTCACGTTTTAATTAACCAGATTTAATGGATCGAACGACGTTCATCGAATGCTATTAAACAATCTCTTCTTAACCCATTATAATGTCATGAAGGTTTGCTTATCTTCTATATTTCCAAAGCAAAATATATTGACCTTTTTACCACAATATTATTTTCACTTAGCATACACATATTGTTGTTTCCTAACTATAGATAACAATATTCCAGACCAAAATTATCAAGTTATACCAATCCCATTGTCAATATTTTGCGTTGATCTATCTTGTTGATTGGTTTTAACTGTTAACTTTTTTAACTTAGTATCCCTTCTTTGTAGAGTAAGACAAACTGTCAATCGAACTATTACTACCAATATTTTACATGGTTTTTGGATGTTTGCTGTTTGAATGCCCGTAACTCCTTTAGACATGTTGTTAATAATTTATGTCAATTATTCTGGTATTAATTGAAAACTCATAATTTTGGATCATCCTTAACAGAAATTTAATATTGATAGATTTTTCTTTATGATCGCATGATTTGGTTTTATGTTTCCTGAATTTCCTGAAGACGATAGTTTGGTCTTCAACTCACATTTATCATACTTTTTCATGATATCAGTCTACTTTCTTAGCATATTGGTATTCAATAGATTCTTAAACAGTCAAAGCAAATAAAAAGCATCTTACTCAGCTCAGGCTCGATTTCGATCATAATGGTTTTTGCCCTCTTTCTTTTTTTAAATTTCATCATAGTTAATATATCTTTAAGGCTGTGAGTAATGGGTCGAGCTAGCCCACTACATAACATACATTACTGGCCATGAAACCAAAACTTATGATCACTGTCAAAATAAGCCATGAATCGTATACGAGAATCAGGAAAATAATATTGTCTTTCAAACTTGTTTTAAAACAGTTGCTTTTGGAAGTTTTTTATATTTTATCAACATTTTCATTTATTTTAATTTATAGACTGAGAATAATAAATTAGTTCCAAAATGTTATAGAATCACAAATGTCTCCATGATCGAGAGAGAAATTACAAGATTGGATAATTTGTCAATAACTAACTGCCATTTTGCCTATTTATTTATCGTTAACTCCTATCATAAAGACATATCCAGCATGTTACGTTCTAAGGTAAGCAGCTAAAAAACGAGAAATGTTTATATCCAGCTTGCTTCAACCACTTTATTTCTCAATTAGGGGAATGTGTAACACTTGGAAACCATGTTGGATTTCATGGACCACTTAAAGGTTCTCGTCAATTAATACAAAGTCGGAATTCATTCTCACGTTCATTTTAACTACTACCATGATTTTCTACATGAGTTTGCTATTCTTCCTTCATTCTCAATATTTACAGAAGTTGGTCGATTTTTAAACAGAGTATGGCACCCACAAAACCACCCAAGCCTTTCAAAGTCAATGAATCGGGGTTGTTTGATAGGAATGACAACACTCGAAGTTTTGATTGTAAGTTAATCGATTTTTAATGGTTAGCACAGTTTTTGAAGGAAACTTCTCAAAAAAAGCAAAGCGAACTGGATGTCGCAATAATTTGGGTCGAGGATCCAACGAATTCACTAACATATTCCATATCAAAGCTTATTGAGTCAATGAATGATGTTCTGGAACTACAATCGATCTTTCCGCATACTGTGATCGAAATCACGCCAATGGATGAAGAACTGATGATGATTACGTTGTTTAATTTTGTGACAGTGTATAGGATTTAATTGAGTGAAGAGAATCAACGTCTCAGTTCGTGAAAGATTTAACTGTGACAGTCAAGATCAACTATTTGGGCCATTACGTCAGGAATCTGATCTGTTCTTTAGATATGAAAAAGCGAATCGAAACAGATAGGTACAACCACGATTTACCACAGCTACAACTCTCCACATCTTAAAAGAAAGTTTTTCTTGCAAAATCTCACCAAAGAAAATTCTTCTGATGTTTTCTATACTCAATATCTGAGCAATTTTACAAATCTGGATCCGAAATTATACACCCCTGTTGCAGCTTAGTTAATTAACGATTTTAAATGCTTAGAATTTGTTTAGTTTTCAAAAATCATTGGTCACTCTCATCATGTATTTTAACATTCTTCAATGGCTGTCCAAGTCATCAACTGTGATCCTACAATCAACCCCCTAGAATCTACCAATCCTTCGAATTATTGGAAGCTTTTTAAACATGAAAATTTACATTTTATGTTACAATGAAGATGAAGGAAGTGATTGAACTATTCAACATCAATTTTTTATACAAATCTCGATCAGACCTGACACTTGTATCAGTTTTTAATGAGTCGTGTTTCAAGGGAAGGCATGGTTGAAATCGAGCTTCTGTACAACTGCGGCATACATTTTGGACTAGCTCCCAATCAAAGACAATAGATTCAACTTCACATTCATGAATTATTCGCAAAGCTTATTGTTTGTCTTTAAGTTTTAAATCCATAACGTATTCAGGTTTGAAAGCATAATGAAAGTTATTTAAAGTGTGTTAAAACATCAACCATTTGTTTACGAATTCTCTATGTTTCTTGGATGCGGAATTTAGCATTATTTCCCAAGTTTGGTCGTTGAACCCAAGTTAATAATAAAAATCTTTCAGGAGTTTTATTATTTTGGGCTACGCTTCATATGCGTTCCAGGACAACCCACACTACATGCCATTGTAATATTTATAGATTGTTTGTTTGTAATTTAATAATGACATTTCTGGGCGTTATGTTAAAAATTGAGGGTGGTTAATTAAAACGATTGGATTCTTTCGTTTTATTTTCAGTAAACTACGTTTCAGTGTATAATGAAACAAAGTTTTTCGATCCATAATCTTTTTTCAAGTGAAATACTATCTTCCTAAGCGAAAGAGAACCCGAAAAGGGTATCATGCTTTTATTTCGCAAGACATCTATTTCGCAAACGAATTTTTGAATAATTTGTGGCCCAAGATTAATGTTTTTTAATTTGAAACGATAACTTAATTTACCGTTATTCCTATGCATTTTTAGAAAAATATATCACCTATTTTGTCATTCAATAAACAATAAGGGTTAAACGAAATTTATTATTTCAACAAACTTTGATTGAAATTAAAAACAAAATTATTTTCTGTTTAAATTATTTCTTTGCAATATATAGTTATAATTGTATTTGAAAAAGAAATTTTAAAATGCCTTTCCAAACGCTTAATGAAGTTATTTTTTTCATCTAAAGGTTTCTTTTGTTAATTCTGATCATAATATATGTTATAAATCTTTATTTACCATTTCTATATAGCAAAAAGTAGCATTTCAATACCAGCTGTGTATGTTGATAGCGTGAGAGAGAATCCTCTTTTGGTGCGCAATTTTCGCATTTATCATAGTGAGAAACGGTATAAATCAAAATTAGTTTACAGATGTGTAGAATATTCCAAAAAGCAATGCCCTGCTCGTTGCCATGCCTCTGTCGATTTTATTGTGTACGCTTATGAGGAGCATAGTCATCTACCTGATCGATCTGCTATAGAAGCCCGCGTTGTTGTGAATAGAATTTAAAAAGCATCGTTGTTAACTCAGTGCCCAATACAAACAGTCATTTCACGGGAGGTAAGTGCAGTTAATGAAACCACTATTAGACGAATGGCATCGTTAAAAAATATTACCCGAGCAGCTAACAAAGTAAAAAATAGACACAGAAATTTTAAACAGAATCCATCAAATCCCGAATAAATACTTATTCCAGACAGACTGAATGTAAGAGTTAATCTACGTCCCTAAATCTACGATCCGTTCCGAGGTTACGCCACATTATTCCCCCGACGTGAAGAAGGTTGCCAGCTGATTTGAAACGGTTTAACAGGCTTGCGGGTGCGTTCAGATCTTCGTACTGAGGGTCCGTCTTCGCAGGTTCTTGGTTCGAATTTTGCACCCATTGGCTTGAAAAGTAAATTGTGGTGAACCCGGAGTTTTACTGTTGAATTGGATGGGCTAAAGATAATATAATCGGGGTAGAGGTTTTCGGCGATCATGAAAGGTCCATTAAATAATGGTCCTAATTTCGGGCCATGTCTGTTTTTGATATAGACCTTTTCCCCTATTGTAAATTCGTTTGCTTGAGATGATGAGTCATAATAGTGCTTTTGTGATAACCGGGATTTATCGGAATTTCTCTTGATGATTTGATGAATTTTTCTTTGGTTCTCGAATATGTTTTTGATGTACTTATCGGAAGGAAGGTCGATTAGAGCGTTTTGAGTGTCCTTGTTGATCTCAACGGTGGTTTTTAGTTCTCGGCCAAACACTACGGCTGATGGAGAAAATTTCGTTGAAGCGTTCTCTGTGGTTCTGAGACTCATTAAGCAGAGATCTAAGTATACGTCCCACGTGTGCTGAAATTCCGATACATATGACCTAAGCATTTCCTTAAGTGTGCGATTGGTTCTCTCTACCATTCCATTCCCCATAGGGTGATATGAGGTTGTTCGAGTTTTGTTTATCTTTAGATAATTGCATAATTTGGAAAAGACAGCGGATTCGAATTGAGTGCCCTTGTCAGAATGGATACCTTCTGGAACGCCGTATCTACAAACAATGTTTGAGAGAACAGCTTTAGAAGTACTTTCAGCAGTTTGATCAGGTAAAGCGACTGCTTCTACCCATCTAGAGAAATGGTCAGTCATAACCAGAATGTATCTGTTGCCGTTTTTGGTGGTGGGCAAAGGGCCCACGAAATCGATGCACCACATAGAAAATAGTGAGCGAGAGACGATCGGTGTAAGTTTTGCTTTAGGTGTGTAATTTCTATGCTTGTTTCTATTACAGCTGTCGCAGTCCTGAATCCATTTGGCGACATCTTTAGACATTCCTGACCAATAGTAGTATCGAGAAAGTAAGTCCAGCGTTTTCTTAAAGCCTAGATGGGATAGACTATTTGAGTGAAACGAATCGAATATAACCTTACGTAGATCGTTTGGGATGACAGGCCTTGTTCCTTGACGACCTAATTTGTAAAGTATACCATCATGAACTTCGTATCCCAGGTATCTTTCTAAATTATTATCATTGATGTGTTTGGTTAT
>JWZT01002207.1:57332-77290 GCA_000827895.1 Thelohanellus kitauei
TAATAAATTATGCTCAAACCATAACTATAAACAATATCTTTGACTGTAAGCCGCAGTAAACCCCTCAGCTATTTTGTAAAGTTCCATATGTCTTTAAATTCAAACAGCCACCAAATAAGAAGATTATACCGCGATGATTTTTTTGTAACTGCTTCTTGAGTCAAATTTTGATTTTTAAACTTCATCATCTTTAAATTTTAAAATAATTAATGTCCTTGTCTAAGGTGTTCAGATGCTTGTTTTAAAATAATGTTTCAGTTTGCTCTGATGCATAAATTCAGCCGATAAAACTGTCTCCGAAACTTACTCTTACAGGATTACTCAATTCCAGATACCCAATTTGAGTGAAATGTAGCGTAAAATAATCTTGACTATATTTTTTTTTATTTCACGGTCTTTTTTTGAGATCATCTTACATGTGTTTTCATGTTAAATTCACGAATATAACTCTCTAAACTGAAGCTTAAGAAAAGGCGGGAGAGGCCTCACCAAATAATAAAAGTTCTATTTGTAAATTTTACATTAAATGACATGAAGCTATAAAACGATGACTTATTACTACTTTGAAACGGCTGTGCGCTTCAACTACATTACAAAGAGACGAAATCTTTATAGTAGAGCTAAAATCTTTGATGGGTTTTTGATCTGCAGTGGCTTAAAGGTACACAGTAACACATACTTTGATAGGCTGTGGTTTAAATAGTTAAAAATACTATTGCCTCAAATATTTAAATCTTTGAACTAATAATTATTTTTAGACTTTAAAATATTCCTTCTAAAGACAATCAGAAGAGTAATTTCTCGTAACAAACAGAAAAATTTATTAATTGAAAATTGGTACAGGTCGAAAAAACAAAAAAACTCATATTTTCCATGATCTTAGACGACCCACCCACAAAACACGTCAATTGACCCTCAAGTTGAGAACCCTGACTTATACCGTACGAAATTTTATTATATAAGATATAATTTATATTGGAACGCTACCTTGCTGATTTTATATCGTATAAACCAGAATTATTAATAAGTTTGAGCATTAAATATCATAATTAACTTTAATTGCTTCTATTTTCATTTATTTGACAATGCTATTCAGATAAATGTTTACATTAATATACGGTCGTATTTTTAAAATAACTATATATTGATTGAAATTTTCAAAAATATTGCGATATGGCACAAAGTAGTAGGATTTTCTGAAAATGAGTTTTAATTCTAGAAAATGTGATTTTTTAAGGTTTTAATCTCTATCTGAATAATCGCAATTATGGAAGATAATTTAAACATCTAATTTAACAAATACAACACATACAAATTAGATATTATGTTTATCGTAGTAGATGGTACAGAATACTTAATGAGAATAAGCTAATACCGGGTTTTGCATGGATAAATACATATCCTAACGTTTATATTGCGCACCTCAAATATTCATGGTTATTGATTACGATATTATGGAAATTCTGAATGATATTTTCTGCATATATTGACATTATTAATTGATCAAGAAGACGAAATCATATTATATTAAAACAAATTTTGACCAATAAAGTCTTAATGTACCAAAATACCGTTAGAAATAACCATTAATGTTTGAGGTGCGCAATAAATACGTTCGGACACCTATTTACTAACGCAAAACCCGGCACTTAAAAACTGTCTAAGAATTCTCGATATTTTATTGCTAATAAATATTAATTTTACTTGAAACGTTCGTTTAAAACCAATAATTAATTAATCATGAAGGAAGGAAGGAAGGAAGGAAGGAAGTGTGTAAAAAATGAATATTCCAATTCGTG
Organism: Thelohanellus kitauei; assembly: GCA_000827895.1. Taxonomy (NCBI): domain Eukaryota; kingdom Metazoa; phylum Cnidaria; class Myxozoa; order Bivalvulida; family Myxobolidae; genus Thelohanellus; species Thelohanellus kitauei. The sequence continues at coordinate 59,132 of JWZT01002207.1, forward strand.
AAAGAACGAATCGGTGTCATGGAATCTTTACATGGTGATGGGGTGGAATCGAATTTTACTGATGTGCGAAATGAAATGGAATCGGTGCGATGATGAATGTAAACCATATATGTATACATTGCAAAGATCTCTGAATTGTATTCTGAAAAATCTATTTATTTAATACAAAAAATCTATTTTTAAACGCAAAACCTGGTATTAGAAATACATACCAATTGATGACGGGCATGCGCACAGAGGGGAAAATTCAAGAAATTGGCAGAAAATTTTTTGGGAAATAAAAAACATAAAATAACTGCATAAGCCATTGGTAATCATCCTTAAAAAAATTAGACTAGTAGTATTTTCCTGCCATATTAGTAACCTTCCCCAGTCCATTTTCCAATGCGATACGCTAAGGCTCTGGAAATGCTCGTGATCAATATAACATTTATAACCCCTCCGATAAACAGTGACATAAATCTGGTGACCCAAGAACGAAAAACATGTTAGTTAAACGTCAACTTACAGATTTTGAAACAAAAAGTTCATAGTGATTAAAGGCGATCAATAGTCTATGGATAAAAATTTAAATATCCTCTCCTTTTTTTTGTTGCTCTGCGTTGAGTATCATGAAAACTGATCGTTTTTCGGGGATTCGGATTTTGAGATCCACCTTCTGGTAATAGTTCGAGATGAGTTGAATGTTCTTGATGATGTCATCCAAAAAATGGGCCTTTCCGACGTAAAGACCTGGTGTTTCTCGGCTGGTAGTATCGATGTGAACGTGAAAGTGGTAGAATGACGGGTGGTAATGCACGAACATCTGGATCGTATTTTCTTCAATACCAAACTTCTTAACCATTATTTCCTGAATCAAATCTTTTCTACCTTGGCGGCCTTTCTGATTTTTATCAGAATGGGCAATGTGGTCTCGTCCATCTCCCTCAAAGAATACAAATCTCTCCTCGTTGTGAGAGCCAAGCAGTAAGCGCTCTTTTTGTCTACCATATTCCACTTGAGATCTGCAATAATTAAGAAATCATCATCTCTCATAAGTACACGGTCGACTTCTGTCAACCCGTCCAAGATGTTATACACCCAGTCATTAAGGCTTAACTGGCTTTGGATGTAACTGGATAACTTCTGATACATATCGAAGGATTCGTCGACTAACACATATTTTGAAAATCTATATCTCTCAATATGGTCATCGGTGGCCGGCATAATTACAGTTGCATTGAACGGAGTAGGTTGAACGCAAACGCCTTCGTATTTATAGAATGGAGGATTTTTGACGATTTCCTTAGTATCGATAGAGTTGGCAATCACAGACTCCAACACATTGGAATCCATTTGTCCACGTTCAGCGTAAATCACGACCGATTCTCCAGAATCCTTGCTTTTGTCTTTTACAAAATAAATTACAAGAAACTGCGACACTCTTGGAGTTCACGTTTTGACTTAGTATCTCCACTAGTTCGAGTTTTGATCCAAAACTGTCCCAAATGGCTTGGCCCGGGTTCTCAGTCACTTGTTGGATTGACATAAATGCTTTTATCTGTGAGATTTACAAAAGATTACGAAAATCAAGAGCCATTGTAATTAACAGACGGTAATACAGTTTATACAATAATATTTCAATATTTGCTAAGCGTTTTCGGTCTTAAACTGTAAATTTTAATTTAAAGACCTGTTCTAGGTAAACGATACGCTTACAAACAATTTTAGAACCCATAGATTTAGGCCATAAACCCTCTTAAACCTCCGTATTCCGAACAAATTTGAAAGATCATCTTCATATAATGCGCTGGTTAGCCAGATTAGCCAGATCTACGCTTATCAAGTAGAGTGTAACTTCAGTGGTCGATTCATCCTACGCACCTCCATCTTTGTCTCGGAATCGGTCGAATAGAACTTAGGTTGGATGGCGATAAACATTTTTAAGGCGGTGCCAGCATTTGAACCAATTATCAATGAGAACACAGAATTTAATCAGAGGTTCATCAGATGTGGTTTGATATAAACGCATTTTTTTCATATTAGTGAATCTTTCAAAAAACAATATATTTGAATGAAATACTTATGATACCATTTGACTCGACGATTGCACGTGGATGGATGTTTGTTTTTCACATTAATTAACCGATTTGATACGAAATATCAGCGGTAAACATCCAAACAGAGTCGGAGGTCATATCTGGGCCCATTACTTCTAGTATAGACAACGATCTGGCAGGCTTTTTGGTGTAAGTATCAAAAGAAATGATTGCACTAACTATTTTACCGTGAAATCGTTGTACAACCTAATTTAAAAATTCTTTAAAGCTTTCCAGGAATCTGTCAAAACCTCTAAGTAACACATCGAAATTTTCTTTTTGATAGATTCATCTCAAGCCACGTTTTTTGTTATACATCATCCCATCATCTCTTGGAAAATAGTGTTCAACTCAGATCCTTCCGTGAGGCCTCCTCCTCCACCCTACCATCAAACAAATTTCATTACCTGGCCGCTGGCCATTTCTGAAACAAGTAGATTTCTCACTTTTGAAATTACTGATAAAAATGACCCAAGGGTATTCACACGGTAAAATCTGGTGCAGATTGGTTTACTATCCATGAATGTTGATTCATTGGAAATGATAATTGGAATACAGGGTTATCGGTTCCATTTCGTCGTTTTGAAAAATAAAGTAAAACTCATCTCAGTTTTAATAAAATCGGTTTAAGTAATAATTTCACTGTTCAAATATCGTCGAATAAAAGTTTTCACGTTTCTGTACCGACCGTGGCAGTCGCAGATATTTCTCAAAGAAATTGTGAAATCCTCATCAAAAAGATCTCCGATGTGTTTTTTATATCTAGAATCATTTTTATGGGTTTATTCCACCACTATTTTTTATAGACACTTTCCCTTTTTCAAATTTTTTTAATAGTATGAGATATAATCGTTCTTTGCAAATTCTCATAAATAGATATTGTTGCTATCGAGCTTGCAGCTTTATGAGCCGCTATAATTCTTGTTCTTACACCTTCAGCAACTTTATTGAAGGTTCTCTGGCTACAACTGGATTTATGTTTTCGACAGCTAAATAGTTCCATATTCATTATTTGGTTGAAATTGTAAATCTTTGGTATGAATGATATTGTCCATTTTCAAAACGACGAAATTAAACCGAAACTCCTATAAATGAGTGAGTGAGTGAGTGAGTGAGTGAGTGAGTGAGTGAGTGAGTGAGTGAGTGAGTGAGTGAGTGAGTGAGTGAGTGAGTGAGTGAGTGAGTGAGTGAGTGAGTGAGTGAGTGAGTGAGTGAGTGAGTGAGTGAGTGAGTGAGTGAGTGAGTGAGTGAGTGAGTGAGTGAGTGAGTGAGTGAGTGAGTGAGTGAGTGAGTGAGTGAGTGAGTGAGTGAGTGAGTGAGTGAGTGAGTGAGTGAGTGAGTGAGTGAGTGAGTGAGTGAGTGAGTGAGTGAGTGAGTGAGTGAGTGAGTGAGTGAGTGAGTGAGTGAGTGAGTGAGTGAGTGAGTGAGTGAGTGAGTGAGTGAGTGAGTGAGTGAGTGAGTGAGTGAGTGAGTGAGTGAGTGAGTGAGTGAGTGAGTGAGTGAGTGAGTGAGTGAGTGAGTGAGTGAGTGAGTGAGTGAGTGAGTGAGTGAGTGAGTGAGTGAGTGAGTGAGTGAGTGAGTGAGTGAGTGAGTGAGTGAGTGAGTGAGTGAGTGAGTGAGTGAGTGAGTGAGTGAGTGAGTGAGTGAGTGAGTGAGTGAGTGAGTGAGTGAGTGAGTGAGTGAGTGAGTGAGTGAGTGAGTGAGTGAGTGAGTGAGTGAGTGAGTGAGTGAGTGAGTGAGTGAGTGAGTGAGTGAGTGAGTGAGTGAGTGAGTGAGTGAGTGAGTGAGTGAGTGAGTGAGTGAGTGAGTGAGTGAGTGAGTGAGTGAGTGAGTGAGTGAGTGAGTGAGTGAGTGAGTGACACTATTCTGTTATATATAAGATAATTATTTTTGGACATAATGGCTCATCGACGATAGGTTTGAATCATAAAAAAACGTTATGTTGTTTTAGGATTGAAGTTCATTCACATTCAATATTACCGGGGTTGCATCCATTATGGGACACCTTTTGCGCCTGTGCGACTCAATTTTTTATTAAAATATTTATTTATTTTTTTGCTCTCAGCTGGAGGTGTTTAAACCTGCACCGGTGCATTTCTGCACGGACTATTAAAATATTTCACGTTATTTAAAAACTCAACAAAAATAAAGATTGAGGGGCAAGAAAAAGAATAAAAATCGTTTAGTAGCGGGTATCTTTTACTTTTCTTAACTTTTTTATTTTTTCACTATTCTGAGGGAGTTGACACATTTTTCTAATTTTTTTGATTACAGGATTTTGCATCCATTATTGGACACCGTGAGTGCCAATATAGGATATTGTGGATTTCAATTTGAGAGCCATCTGTGCGTGAGAGTCAATTTTTTATTAAAATGTTTCCTACTACATAAAAACTCAAAAAACTAACTCAGGTCAAACCAAATAATAAATTCATCTAACGCGTTTTGGATCCAACACAGGAAATATTTTTTTCTTTGAAGAAATTTTCAATGTATTTTTCAAGTTACGAAAGATTTTTTATGAGTTTATACGCCTGAACGATATTCTAAGAGACTAATAAATAGTTATTGTTTTTGACCGACAATCTAGATTTTTTTTTGAGTTTTTACGCAACAGGAAAGATTTTAGTAAAAAATTGAGTCGAACATGCGCCCAAGGTATCCCAAAATGAATCCATTGATGTCCCATAATGGATGCTAAATCCGGTAATTAAATGAATGCAGATGTAACCACCACACCACTTTTCTCAATGATTTATATTCAATACAGTTGTACATCTTGATAATTACTGAATACCATTATCTATATTAGCACAACCAACCACCAGCGAGGTGGTTCCGGACTAGTTCCAAAATGTGCCAAACTCTGTTTTTTAACGCTATCAGATATAATGAGAAATATAGTTTTAATAATGTGAAACCAAATTAAATAACAGAAGTCCGACTTTTCCTACACAACCTCTTCAATTTTTCAAATGACTGTAGTATCACCATAATGATCTATGCGAATCCAGATTTAGTTTTGACTTCCTCATCGACAATTTTGAGTAGTAGCACTTGAATTTTACCCGATGAAAGCAGACAATAGTCCTAATCGTTTTAAAAACCTGCGTTATCATTGAGGCGCATTTTTCAAGAAATCTTCTGGGAGAATGAAAAACAGCTTGAACCAATACTATTACATGATTTTTTGATATTGACGACGGATGGCTATTTTCGACACTGATGGGACGAATGATCATAGTTAGTATTGATTCATTTTCAGACAAAATAAATAATCATTTTTCATCTCACAACGAGAATTTTTTGATGTGTCGCTTTTGTTAATGGGGAGATATTTGCCAATCTGTATCTTGGAATTCACATGCAAGAGATTCACAACACATATTTTGGCAGATGTGCTCGATGAGTAAGCATCTATTTCACTTTATTCAAAACTACTAATAGATCGAAAATGGTTCATGGACGATGTCTGATTTCATGCATTATGAGTCATAATAGAATCAGCTTCACATTCTCTCACCAATTAGATGGCCTCTAATACTTGTACGAATGAAATTTTAGGTGATCCGATTTGAATTTAGGGTGAGTCAGGCGCAATTATTTTCACATATAGTTTCAGATAGACTCAGAATTTCATCTGATAAACCAGAGAAGACCGATTTTAGACGTCCTTTACATGGATGCTTCAAATTAATGAATTCCAAAACTGAGGAATATAAATTGGCAATATTGACTGATGTTTTTACATTCTTGCATTTAAAATTAATACGCGTTCATACAATAAATATCAGGTTTAAAAATGAGGCCGATAACTATCCAGTGCCTATTCTGATCTCATACAAATTAAGTTGGACTACGATAATTATAACTATTTTTAATTACTTAACGTTTATCAATCTTCACAGCAGTGGTTATAAACGCAGGAAGGAGTACAATGTACCTTACATTCAGGAAGACATTTTTTGAATGCCGAAACTGGGGCTTGATCAGTAGATTTGTCATTGTCGGGAATTATATCCGTACAACATTCAATCGGACACTCCGACCCACAGTTGTCTTCACATTCAAGTGGGCATGAGTCCTCGTGAGGATCATTTGAGTTAGGTCGATTATGGATATTATCTGATGAATGACCGAAAACACTTTTAGCCACGGGCGCTTGATCATAAGACTGCACTGGTGATTGGCCATAAGATTGTATTTGTGGTTGAGCATAAGATTGCATTTGTGTTTGATCATAAGATTGCATTTGGGGTTGATCATACGACTGTATTTGTGGTTGATCATAAGACTGTATTTGTGGTTGAATCACGTCATTCACACCCTGTCCCAGTGGATAGGAACTACCATAGTTCGTCAAACTGTTATCGGGAGCCTGAGGTGACAGCTGTGGTCCTTGGAGAGAGGAACTAACTGCAGACATTAACACTTGGCCAACATTTCCTGAACCAGTAGCCGAGTTAGCGCAACAGTCTTGAGAACAACCAGGGTAGCAGCTTGCTGGACACGTCCCTCCACACGTATAGATTGGTGAGAAATTATCATATAAAGAGGATCCGTACGTGGGAGTGGGACCAATCGAGTCAGTATTTGTTTGAGCCTGATTGTACAGTCCATTGTTTGCATTATTTTGGCCCATGCTGACAAAAAGTTTTTGAATACAACACTCGTCGGGACAATCTGGGGAACAAATCTGATTGCTTTACTTAACTCATTGTATTCATACCTCTTTACATTGTGAAGGGCAGGTTGATGGATATGCTCCACTTGGTGGAAATTGGCCACTATTTAAAGATGGACCATTTTGCAGGGGTATACCATTTGGCTGGGATAGGCTATTTGGTTGGTACATGCTATTCGGTAGGGAAATGCCATTCGGTTGGGATAGGCTATTCGGTTGGTACATGTTATTTGATGTGTACATTCCATTTGATTGGGATGCGCTATTTGATGGGTACATAACATTTGATTGGGATGCGCCATTTGGTGAGTACATGCCATTTGTTGGGTACATGCCATTTGATTGCGACAGGCCATTTGTTGGGTACATGCTATTTGATTGCGACAGGCCATTTGTTGGGTACATGCTATTTGATTGAGATGGTCCATTTGGTCCGTACATGCCATTTGATTGGGATGCGCCATTCGGTGGGTACATGGAATTTAGTTGAGATTGGCCAAGAAGTTGTGGTGGCGTAAAAAATGTTGAGGATGAACTAGTAGGTTGACTGGTGCCAAACGATGATGTTGGGGGCTGATTAAAATTTTGATTCGAAAGGGTATTCATTCCTTGTGAAGTCGGCGGTGGAATTATTTGTTTGAGGTCACTGTATGGTTTTGTCTCATTAGCTGTATCACTACAACATTTTTTCGGACATCCAGTAAGGCATTTACTACGTTTATTCAACATCTTTACCTCTTACAAATTTCTGGGCATTCGTTATTTTTGGGTTTTCTAACAATTTTTTTAGGGGGTGCTTTATGGTGGGTCGGCTTTGGATGTTTTTGCTTTTTCTTCAGTGGTTTTTTCGAATGTTCAGGATGTTTGGTTGGTTTTACATGTTTATACTTTATTGGCGGGGCTTGAACTTTCTGTCCATGTTTAGGCTTGAAGTGATGAATTGTTTGTGGTTTTAGAACCTGACTGATCTGTGAAACGTCCTGTTTTACAGCAGAAATGATGTCTTCCAGAGTGATATCAATGTCTTCATTCAATATAATTTCCACCTTTGCAGAACCCACAAGTTTTTCGGCACGTCTTATTCATGGCGTCTACGCTAGTGTTGCATACATTGTTCTCCTTTAAGTTTTCGCAGTTTTGGATCGTGTCACGACAATCTAACGATAAAAAGTCATCAAAACAAATAAATAAAATCGATAACCAAGCATTTCCTCAAATTTAAACGGTTATATGTTAAAGATGTTACCTTAAACTGGTTACTTTCAACACAATCGAAAGATAATTAAACAATTTAACTTACACAATGTCTCGAATCAAAAATTATTTTAATGTTCTTATATCTAACAAAACGGGGTTTATTGAAGGTAACTAATATAACGTTAACAAAAGGAAAATCTGTATTTAATGTTTGGTATAGTTCATGATAAAGAAGCATACCTTTGGATTCTCTCAGCATCTCCGCTGTCAACAATATTCGTTTATCTAAATGATACATACGAAATACCTAAAATGCTCAGTAACTTGGTTTCAAAATCTTCTTTTGCTTTCGTGATTTTATGATCTGATATCAAAATATAACTACTCATATTATTCTCAAGAATGTTTGCCAATGATTGGGTCGCTTTTTTAATATCAATGTCTACGTTAAACGTTATTTACCTCCTCCTGGAATCAGGTATTTCTTAAGCTTGGTTATTTTACTCATAATAAGGTTCTGAGTGTTGCTATGTCTCGGTCTCGAGGAACCCGATTCCGAGTAAAAAATCATCAATTGCAGGATGATGACCGAATATTTATAATGTTCAAGTTTCATTTCATTCTTTGATAGACGCTACTGTTCAAAAGAAGCCGTTTGATCGTATCTAAATGTATTGCCACCCGAAGTGGGAATTTATGATAAACAATATCAAGAAATCTTAGCCCGAATCTAATTTTAACACACTTTTTATGGCGAGACAATATTTACAGCCAATATTTTCGAGCACTACACAAAAAAGGGTAAAATCAGTTATGCGTTCCAAATCCCATGAGAGAAGTTTGATTTGTAGTAAATGAATCTCTTACCTGCAATCGAAAAATTCATAGTATTTGAAAATGTTAGTAATAAATTTTTCTTTAATCTTGGCCGCTAAAAATGATACTATAAAATATATAGATTAACGTTAGTTTAACAAAAATCGTAGAGCACCAAATAGAATAAATTTTATTAAAGTTCACATTTGAAAAACCATCTTTTAACTTATAATTCTGAATTTATTTGCGAGAAAAAAACAAATATCGCTATAGATCCACATATAATTTTGAACTGCATAGTCATCGAGAGTGCTAAAGTTCTTAGAAATGAGGTTCAACTAAGAAATGATTCCAAATATCAAGGATATGCTTCGTATCAATATTTATTCTTTAAATTATATTACGCACATAAATATTTTGAATATATGAAGCCGTAGAATAGCCATAATCAAATCACTTTGTTTAAGGTTCAATTGTGTATGATTAAAAAAAGATAGATTAATAAAGTAGGCTCACAGGAATATAAAGTGTGGAGTATCTAGATAATCTTCATACAGATTACGCAAAAGAGTAGGAGTAGAAAAATTCACCAACTCAAGATAACTGATATTAAAAAATTTTTAAATCTAATATTTAATCGAAATTTCTTTTTTAGTTTAAATATAACTGATAAGATCAAAGAATATGCCGGAATTAAACTTGGAAAGATACTAATACATTTTATTTTAGGGTAACGATTTATGGTCATATTTTGACTTGATACAGGTTTTTCATTATAAATCACGCACGAGAAATATACATTGCAGTCAACTCCGGTTAAGTGCACAGCCTTCGGATAGGAGGAAAATGTGCACTTAAGCAGAGTGACTCAGTTATGTGATCGTCAAATGCATTTCCGCCATACCATTGCTAGATGTCGATACAATAGCTACTCTCTGAATTTCAATAAGACAAAACGTTTTATATATAACGCGATGTAGGGGAAGAATGCCAGCTTAAGAACTAGTATTTTAACCTTCTGCGAGGCATTAACTTTCTAGGCAATAATTATCTGATTGTAAAAATATTTGCGACCTCTACATTTTAATCGCTAGTGTCATTGCAATTTCATGCCTGTGCCACTTATTTTTAGGGTTTCTAGTGCCAACATATATAGCCAATTAAGTTTATTACGGATTTCACGAAAATTTAAATTTAATTAATAGCAGCATCCTCTACTCAACGCATCACATGTAAAGATTGCCTAAACGTACTTAAAGTAGTCATTCATCGTCTTATGAGTTCTGTTTTCCTATTTATTATACGCAACTGATTTGTCCGTCAATAAAAAAAACTCCGTAGTCATCGCAGTCGCATGCACCTAGATTTCGACCGAATCCTTTTACCTCTTTTGAAGGACGTCGACGAAAGTCACTGGTGGTAGAGTTAGTGGTCATTAGCGTTAGTCTGCACGGTTGTCACATGGCATCACTATATGTCAATTTTGGCGACTCATTTAAATGTCCATCTTATTCGACCAAGTCGTCCAAATATACCTTGTCATATACGAATTTTTGTTAGCTTCATAATTAACATGAAGTGTATTTACATTCTTGAAAAAAATTGGTTTTTGCATTTTCAAATAGTAAGTGGCTTCAGCTTCTCACTCTTGTCTATGCTTAATGTAAACAAAAGAGTAGCCGGTTCTTTAGCGATCTTACATGTTGCTGTTTCGCTCTTTTTGAATGAGAGAGTTTCCTCAGTTATGGCGCGTGAATACAGCCTTTTATCGGCGTTGAAAATATCTTTTGCTTCATAGTCCTTGATGACTGGAGGTGGGGCATCCCTACTCCAGCTTTCTGCACCAAAATAATCTGCGTCTTGTTTCTCATTATTTAATTCTTTAAATTTAATATTGTTCCTTTAATTCCTTCGCTCCAACGATTCCCTAGTTGAATAAAAATCTTTTACATATAAATCTTGTGCTAGTTGCTTTACTTTCTCCATTAGCAGAGACCACTGATTCACAACTAATGATTCCTGGCATTGGAAAACCCACGTAAAAGCGCTTCTTCAACATCTTCTGCCTTCCATGTTCGTCTACATTTTCTGTCTGGGTTTTTATTGTTATCCCAATTCTGAAGAATGTTTTCTTTGTTTTTAAGTATGTGTGAAATTTGGTTGCGATGAACGCCATAGTGCTGTGCGATTGTCTTATGAGTTTTACTTCTATCCACCGATTCAACACGTCGATTCGTTCAGAAAGTGATAAAGTTTTGTTCGACCGAGATTCAGACAACATAGTCTAACGAAAATTTAATAAAACGTAGCTAAATATTAGAAACAGACACGCTGGCAGTACAACACGTGGAAGCTGGCAAGGGGTCATGAAATGTGGCCGTGAACATATATTTCTCATACACGGTTTAAGATGAGATGTATGCGGTTGAGGATGAATGCCATGTAACTGTCCATCCCAATCTTATACTTACTTTCCTGTTGTAAAAATGAGATGATAACAATGTCACAAATATCTTTGGGGAACTCTGACAGCATTTCATTTTTTTAGTTGACATACTCTTGAAGCACGTATAGGTCTTTTGAACGATTAAATTTTAAAATTGACGAATTTATGAGACAAACCGTTGACCATTCACCATTTTCTTCCAAAATGTTAGATTTTCCAATATAGACATTCAAACGTTTTGTTATCTAAGTTAATATAAAACGAGAATGATAAATTTTAGAACGATTCTTACTGTTAGGCTCAAATAATCTCAGAAAACGACTTTTGATATTAGACAAATTTATTTAACTACAAATTCTCAAGACCCTAAAACATATAATCTAAATAAATTTTAATTTAATTTATATATTACATACTATGCCGTTCTTTTTGAATGTCCATATCGGAAAATTTAACATTTTTTAGGGGAAACGGCTTAATCTAACTCTGACGTTGGAGTTGCAAATTTTATCATTCTTTCAATTGTTAAGAGTATTTAACCAATATGCAGTTTTTAAGAAATAAATTTTTATTTACTTAATTATGGATTAATTTCTCTTAGAACAAGAAATATTTAACGTTCTCTTGTAAATAACACATATCCAGTTTTTGGAAATCTGAAATTTTAAGAAAGTTAAATGATTTAAAGAATAAATCTTAAGAGATATACTATGATCTTCTATTAATTTTAATGTTTTGAGATTCTACTTAATAAAACTATTGAAGCTTAAACTGCATGCTAAGCTATTTAAATAATGACGTCAAAAATTGTGATTATATGACCTGTATAATTTCTGAATACATTAAATTCTGAAAATCTAAATGAGACATACTTGTTGAATATAATTGATTATTTGATATAATGTCATAAATATTACAAGTTTCAAATCTCAGTTTACAGTAATAATAAAGTCCATTGCATTAGGTTTTTCGTCGTTGTCAAAAGAACTTTTTTAATATTCAGAGTAAATTTGGGAATTTTTAACATATGAGGAACTTTATAATCATGCGAATATTCTAAAATGTTTGATTTCAAAATACTTTCGAAATAATAAATTCACAGAAAATTAGGTTAGTGTTGACATACCACATTACCTTGCTAATTGTTCAGAATGTGTAATCAATTTTTGAATGTTATTGAATGAAGAACAAGAGATCCAAATTAAATTAATTAGCCAGAATTTTAAATTCGTATTTTTTTATTTGTGGGATATATGGAAAACCCCTTTACAGTTTCTAACCAACATTTATTTAATCACATAATGTAGCAACTTTTTCTTAAATTTTTGGCTTATATGGTGTGAATACAGTTCCTTGCATTGCGGTTTTCGACCATATATTTTCCAGGTTTGAACTGTTTGCAGGCAAAGTTCCTTCATATGAACAACAAGATTTTTCGATTTCCCAACTAAGTCCTTTTTTTAATTGAGATGTGTTAGTCACTACTCATGTGAATATCCTTTGTATCGGATAAGCTAACATTATTTAAATTTTATACTTGTGAGAATTCTGAAATAAGCTACTAAATTCCCACAAAAATACTTAACAGTTTTTCATAGGTTCATTAAATTTACTCTGCATACCCAAAAATATCTGTTAACAATGACGCAAAACCAAATTCAACAGACTGTATCTTAAAATTATAAACAAACCTGCATAAATGGAAAAAGGGTCCAGTTTGGACGATGTTGGGCAAGCAAGCACAAGGAAACATGCTCGAAGGCTTGATTTTTAGAATAAGCAAACTTAGTTTTTTCTAATTTTTCAAACAGCTATTGAAAGGTGTGTAAAGAAAATCTATTGTCTTAATTTATGGAGATTTCTCTCTATACCAATGATATTTACTGTTTTTTTCTGAGTTGATACATTCTGTTTCCATTCATCGTGGATCAAGCCCTAAAATTATATACTCTGAATTTATCATAACTTTGCATTCGAGAATAAATGATCGATTGGGGTGAGTTTCGAATAATATAAAGATCGTGGCTTTCTACATCATGATTCCTATGTAAACCTCATACGAATAACATTGATTACTGCATATCTTATGTTCAAACTTAGACCACACAATTAATTCACTAACTGGTGGCATATTATGGTTTATTCTACTTCACGAAATATAAAACCATAGCGACTGCCTGGTCAGAGGATTCTGGATTTCCTTCTGCGTACAAAACTCGATTTACCTGAAACATCACATTTATGTTCGATTATCTTATCTTGAAAACACTTTGAATCGTCTTTAGACGTTTGGAATCGTGACAACTGACATCTATTGAATGCAAATCTTTGGTTATTTCATATTAGAGTTGTCATCGCAGAGAGGTATTATTTTTAAAAGACATATTTTTATGCAGGAATCGCATCGATTATCACAGTCTATGTACAAATATTGTATTAGAAAAACTACATAAATTAAGTTACATACAGCTCGATGAATGCATACCGATTTTACCCAATATTTGCAAATGTTTTATTAGAAACAATGATACAGTCTCTCTGATTGATAAAACTACAATTAAGCGCCAAGGAACACGTTACCAAACCGATTACTATCACACGAGTGATGAGCTTCGTAATACTACCAAATTTAATAATTATGTGAATTCCGAAGTAACGTTTTTAATTTTAGTTGACAGAAACACAAAAGCTTCAAAACTTAAAAAAACATTTCTGTAGGATCCAAACATTATTTCTGATTTCGAAAACTCAAAAGTGTTTGGCTTTTTAAACAATGCGTCAATTTATAAAAACGTCGAAACCAATATCAAAAGTTCTTTTGTGACCAATGAAAAAAACTCAATTTTTGCTATCAGGAATATACGGCGTCAAAGTAATGAATATAAAAGCGACTTCATAATGATCCAGTTTGCATGTGTATCACTTTATGATGAGACGATTATTTACGATTAGTTTTGATGCAACTCTGTTCTCATTAAAAATTCATGGGGAATTTTTTTGAGTCACTAACACGTCTAATTGCATTTTGGTTTGCTAACCATATGTTTTGATGAGAGTAAACTCGAAACATTGAAGTTTAATCCAAAAATTAAGGTTAATATTGAAGAATTAGTCATTTATTTTAAGTGTTACTGAGCCAAACTAATCGCTAATTTATGTACTATAAAGGGTACTTTATCAATTTTTATCTGTCGCAGAAATGACAGGTTTTTCGACACAGTTTCTCCATTGAAGATTTTGAAGTTTTACATACGTTTAATTTCTTGATCTGTTGGCAATTGTTCAGTTGATCGACACACTGTTTTTTGTGTGATATCTTGACGATTTTACTTCTTTTGTCAGAATGATGATGTCTGGCGTTTCTTTTACTGATAAGTTTTGGTACTTCTTTTGAAACGTCTGGATTTTCGAGTTTTTTGTCAGTTTTTTCTTCAGGTTTAGCATTTGTGCTATCTCCCTTCGAATCTAATCTTTAAATCATATTACTGACGAGACTGAAAAATCCTTCTTTTAACTTTTTCTCAAAATCGTGGAGATCATTTAGCAAAATGTCTTTGATATTTTTTAAATCATCAAAGATGGACTCTTTATGGTCTTTGGAGTCATCGCTTTCGCCAAATGCATATTTTTGTGTGAAAATAAGGTTCAAAAATATCAAATATACGATTGACATCGAAAAACAAAATTGGACGCCCGTTAACAGGCGTCAATTCATTTTTTGACTTCAAAAATCACAATTGGAATTATTGAATGTATTTAATTAATATCCTTTAATATATGTAGTAGGCCAACACTTCGAAATTGAAAATTCCATCGATTAATGATCTCAATATTACATCTAATATATTTTTCGAAAAGAAATATATGATAAACCATACATACTGTTCATATATTACTTAAAATAATAAAAGCTCACTGTTTCAACCATCTTAAAAAGTTATTCAGAAGCCCTTTACACAATTGGGGGTCATTATAAATAAAATGCCAAATAATTAATTGGAAAATTGTTCTAAATTAAATTTTAGAAACGTCTTTGGTTATATATATAATTAAGAAAAAGATGGGAAAATTATTGAAATATGGTTTCATTATCTTTAGGATAAACCTTAAAACAGCTTAAAACATTCCCTTGGATTATCTAAGCACGTTTTGTAACTGAATTAATTATGATGTCATCAGAAATAAATGAAATTCTAAAATATATTTCTAATAATAAAATGAGTGTTCATTTTTGGCCCCGATAAATCCGTTTTTGAATTATTTGCTGAAACTAGAAATAAATCAAGCTCTCGGTTGGTTAACAGTGCGATTTTGAAAGTTTACTGACTTGCAGTAAAATTGAAAAAATACTATTATGAAGAAATCAGTTCAAAAAAACTAGCCTGAATCAAAAATAAAAACTACTTTTCATATGAATTTTAACAGAGGCATCATTTTTTGACAATCGTGGAATCATGATCCAGTACTCTTTACATATCAATATTTTTTGAATGATCAGGAATATTTCACATATTTTGTTATACGTTTTAAAAATTTGATTTTCGCGGGCCTTCAAAAGGCTTTAAACCCGAAAAAATCAATACATGTTGGGAATAAACTTGGAACAAAGCCAAGGGATCATAATTTTTGTTATACATGACCTCATAAAATGGATTTTTATTTCTAGGGATTAAGGATTTAAAATGCCACCAAAACAAAATAATTCTAAAATTCGTTTGCCAAATATACAAAGAACAAACAGATTTTAAGGCAAAACTTCTCATAAAACCTATCAAACGTTAGCTCATTTTAGACCAGTTTTATGGGTATTCTATTCAAATAATTTTAAAAAGAAGACAATTGTATAAAATGGAAGAATGCCTGTTGCATAAGAGTTTAATTATTCTATTCCAATAATTTTCAATGAAAAACAAGCAATGCACGATAATTCGTGCCCTATTTTTATCTATACATAAATAGCCTCACAATATATTTTAACAGCAGTTATTTTTATGGATAATTATTTAACTAACTCAATATCTGATTTTCAGAATCATCGGTTTTATTATCAGCCGAAATACCCTTTTCCCACATATAAATTGTCGGCCGACAATAAGAAAGTAGAAGAAGTAACCTTAGAGGCTCCTGTTATCGAACTTACGAGTAATGTGTTTAAATTATAGGCGCTGGAAGAGGCGAAGTTAGTAATATGGCATGTCCATCTGTCCAAAATGAGAATGAACCACCCCAACAAGACTCCAATGAATATCAAAATAGTAATTTACCTGAAATCGTACTTTCACAGATGGTCAAGTTACAATGGATCATACAACAAAGAATGTCCAACATGGGAGATAATAGGCCTATCAACCTTCAATCAATACAAGGTTTAATAGCGTCAAACGAAAATATTGATCGCTCGAAAAACCAATCTCTGCCACCGAGCTATAGACTTAACTTCGAGACAAAGATGGATCTGTATCAAAAAATCGATGAGTTATACAAACAGAAACAATACTGCCTCCAAAATGGGTTTGGATTCATTGAAGAGATGTGCGGTTTCTGTAAAAATAATAACGAACCCGAATATATTTATCGAAGTCATCGACTCAAAAGGAATTCAAAAATAACATGCCCAATTTTATGGTTATATACATGCCCTCTTTGTCAGGCTACTGGTGAAAATGCGCATACAATTAAGTACTGTCCTGTTAGTTCAAAAGTTCCGCAACCTGAATCTTAATAGCATTCGTTTATTTCGTTTATTATACCTTTTATCCCCTTTTTTATTTACACATCATAAGATTAGGAACTTATCAACCATAATAATCGACGATAAAATGATTTGATCCCAGTTTTGAAGTGAAAGACAGCAAAAAATTAAAGCAAAACATATCAGATAGTCACGGGATTGCCATAAATTAAAATAGTAATGTTTTTTCACCATATCCAGATTTAGAAAGCAGCTAAAATCAAATCAATAATCTGCCAAAGACAGAAACACAACTGACAATCTTTTCAAAGATTTTTTTGTCAAGTGCTTACTGTTAGTCAAACTTAAAATAAGAGTATGAGGGTTAACTAATTTTCGATACATAAGGCTTTCTCTGTATGTAAGATTTAATTCAAGAAACGCTAAAAATATTTGTCCATATTATAAAGAAGTATTTTTTGGAAATGCTAGCAATTTATCATATTTTAAACTCGTTTATGGTTGATATGTTTTAAAACTATTCAACCTATATTTCGAATTAAAAGAAATTTCTTCAAAATATTAAAGTAAAGCAAGGTTTTTTAAAATATAATTTATATTTGAGGTTTAACCTTAATGAGTGTTTTGTATGTTTCTTTCTTACAAATATGATAGCTAAATTTTGAGTTTAGTAGATTTAATCGAGTACAAGAAATAAATACACATTATTTTTGGAATATTAATGATTATATTCCTTGTTTCAAACCTTTAACTGAGGCCCCTTATTTTCACTCTAAGAAAAAATCATGTTAAATAAATGATTAGGAAAGTTTAGTCTAAATCAGCGATTCCCAAGTTTTACAGGCCGCGGGCCATTTAATCCTTTTTGAAATGCTCGGCGGGCAACTGTCTAATTAAATTTTAAGTATCTTAATCTAATTCTAATCTTATTTCATCCATTCTAAAATATAATCACTCATTTTTAAAATATCAATCGATTCATGATATAAAATAGTATTGAACTATATAATCTGTTTCAAAAATTGTATTCGTTAAAAAAATAACCTATTCTTAACAATAATTCAGTTTTGCTTAAATGCTAGTTTCTTGATGTCTGGGCACAACGATGTATTTCCCAATATCATTACGGCAGACAGGTTACTACTTGTTAGTCTTTAACGTTTCTCTTTTTTTATTATTTTCATCGCTGCAAATGACTGCTCCTATCTGTAGGTAGAACTAAACCTACAAAGGAAGTTTTGGGCGA
>JWZT01002207.1:78772-90361 GCA_000827895.1 Thelohanellus kitauei
CCCTCGCCACCCCCTCGACCCACCCACTTTTCAAATTTCGCTTGGAGAAATTTTTCTTTGTTTTGATATTTGGGCCGGACGACTTTCTTAGAAAACAACGCCACTCATGCTCCCGCTTTCAGGTACTGCCCCTGCATCCAATCGGGTGGCAGCTGACCGACAGAAGGGAATGAAGGATCCCACAGAGGTTTAAGGCGCCCAAAACTCACGGGTCCTGTCCTGTTTTAACGTTTCCTCAATGCAGGCGCCCAGATGGGCCCGCCAACTTACCCCAGCAGCTTCCCTTGGAACCTGCGAAGATTGGTTAGAGGGCTGCTGCGCCCGGCCGGAGGTGGCACTGAACTACCTCATGCCTCTCAAGGTTGCTCGTGGGAGCTAGGTCCTCATGAAGGGAAGAAAAGCGGGATCACAAGCACCCCAAGCCCTCCAACGTGGCACCCATTGTTTTACCCATCTCCCCCGGTTAACTATGATCTGACTAGACTACTTTGCGACATGGACGCCGTAGTAAATGTTCAAGCATCAAAACACAGAAAAATACCCCAGGCGAAATTTGAAAAGTGGGTGGGTCGGTAGGGGTGGGTTGAGGGGAGCAAGTCGACTTTATCATTCCGAAGTAGAGCGGTGCGCATGAATTGTGACTGAATTTTGTGATTGTTAAATTTCCCGCCAAAATTAAAGCAGCCCCATATACTCTAAGTTTTTAGAAAATTTTTTTTGTCAAAACATGTGTTACCAAGACCCAACCTAAATTCAACAGATGGTGGCTTACTCAAAATTTGCAACTTTACCCTTTTTCCAACTCAAAGGCTTAGTTATGTCAGTGGTAAAATCAAATTGTAAAAGTCAAAACCAAACGAAATTACGAGAGGACTAAGTCCACCTTTCCAAAAACGAAATAGAAGTTAAAACCCTATAGTATTTTTGTCATATGTTTTTGAACCATTAACTTTTCATCATCAAGGCTAAAGTTTATTGTTTGGTACAATTTGAATACCTTTAAATATATAAGTGCTACTTCTGCTTTAAAAAGCACCGAATGGCTCTTCCGGTGACCAACAGCTGGTATAGATTATTCATCCTACTTTTTGGTAGTCATTCTACTGAACGTCTTAAAGTAGAAACACCACTCTTTTTCAGATGCAATGATCTAACCACTCGTGATAGGAATTTCTTATTTTATTTTTAGTAAATTTTTCTACCTCATTATAAAATTCTACCGAAAATCTACACTTATATGTACATATTTCAAAGATTTTTAAATGATCCTCAGCGATTGACGTTTAGTTCCAAGATTGTTCTCAATTTTTTGCAATTAATAAATATGGGTGTTTTTCTTTTTCATAAAGTAGCATATGATCATCATATCTTACACCCTTTTTTCAGACAATCATATTTTCTAAATAAAAATCATTTTCATCGAAACTTCCGTGCTCCCACCTACGCCACAAATTTTTTGGTGACCTTGTTTCAATCTCCTTCATAAAATAATAAACGTTAAACTTTTGTAAAAATCCGTACACCGGTACGAATTTATTTAATGCAACTCGGTGTTTGACTTTTGAATTTAATAGAACAAATTTACTCCGATCATGTTTATAAAGTGTGTTAAAACGCTTTACATTGTAAAATTTAGGTGAACGACTAATTAAATTCCTTTGAAAATTGTGATAAACGCATGATTTTCTTTCCTGGTATCACCAGTACTTTTCTGAACCTTCCCATCCTCTCAAAATCATTCAATCTTCAAAATGTTAAGCTGAAACATCTTCTAATTTTCTGGATAATTTAATGAGTGCAGGGAGAACAAATAACCTAAAATGTGAAATAACGAGACGAATCAACAAAACCTAAACAAATATTTACGAACTCCGATTCACATGATGCAAATTTAAAATAAGTGCTTTATATTATTCTCAATAATTATGATTCTTAATAATATCTTAGAACTTGCGCGTTTACCATTTTTTTACGATCTGACTGACTCTCCACATATTGATTATATCAGGATTCAGGCACATTAGTTCAGAGAATATATGATTGGCTGTTCCGAACTGATCGACTTTACAATCAATATTATGTTATAATCGAGGAAGTTACAAAATGTTGTTCTATCTTTATGTTTCAAATGTCAGGTTAATTACTGAGTAAAATGTAGCATGAATAAAGTCACATTTCGGTCGAGTTCATAAATGTTAAAATACCCCATCTGGCTTTAAAAAGTCGTTTATGAGAGGTCTATCTCGGATATATTTTTCAATAATCAACGATTTAGAATATTATGAACAACCTTACATTTGGAAGAATTTCAGAAATTGAGAACTCCAACATATCGGGTTTTGCAACCAATAACGGCAATTTTATTGAAATAAATTGTTGAACATAAAAAAGAACTGCATCTACAAAAATGAGAGTTTAATATTCAGCATGCATGTACAGCATGAAAAATAGTATAAATGTTTTTCGAACATGTGCCTTAACGAAAAAGACATTCTTAGAAACTAAAGTTATGCCTATCTGAAAATAAAACTACATCTATTAATTTAACTGTTTTTTGTCACTGCTTTTGATTTTCTGTTAAATTCCTTGTTATATGTTGCATTATTGGTCGATACAACCCGCTTCTTTCGATGAAAAAACAGGTAACTGTTTTTCACGTTGTACATGCTTTCTGAACATTAAATTTTTCATTTTCGTCTATACAGTTCTTTTTTACGTTCAAAAATATTTTTCAATAAAACTGCCGCTATTGGTCGTCACCAAACCCAGTTATTGGTCACAAAACCCTGTACAAAAACCTTTGCCATATAGTATGTGTCACTTGGTTTTGCGTATATTTCATTTAGTTTTGCATTGTCGTTTACAGATATTTTTGAGTGTGTTAAATAAATTTAATAATGTTTTAACATACGATGGATTGCTATGTTTGTGTCGGAATTTTAAAATGTCGGGTTTCAGACCTCCTGACAAATTACACTTTCACACGCGTTTATAAATTTAAATAATTTTAGGTTCTGCGACACAAAGTAAAAATCATCTTCATGTGAATAAGTCGTCAAATTTTAAAAATGTGCTCAACTTGGGAATCGAAAACGTCTAGTTCCTCAGTGAAGGAAGTGTGCCTTCAGAGAGTTCAAACTTAGAAAACAATTGATGAAAATATGAACGCGAGGGACTGTATCCACACCAAACACTGGATATTTAAGAAAAATCGGTAACATTAACTAAAAAAAGTGTTGGTTAGAAACTCTGGAGTTGTCCATAGATCTCAAAAATAAAAAAATGCGTAAAAGTAAAAGACCACGGCGTCATTTATCTTCGGTAAAATAAGGACGAGTTTAAAGTGTCATATAATCCCTATATTTATGCGTTAGGAAAATTTATTTCTTTTAAAAAAGTTCGACGGCATTTTTTGGCGCCAATTTTACAGGAAATATAGCATTCGCACCCACAAATATAAAGTGTAAGCAATGCATTTACTTTAAAGTCGTCATTGTTTTACCGAAGATAAACGATGCCGAGTTCTTTTATTTGTACCCAATTTTGACCTGATTTTCTATGAATTTGTGATTTCGAATCAACTATAAAATTACATATTTTAAAATTCCGACACAAATATAGCGTTCCATCCTATGTTAAAACCATTAAATTTAGCATTCTCAAAAATATCTGTAAACTATAACTCCCAACTACATGAAATGAACACAAAACCAAATGCAATAAACGCAAACTAAAATACCAATGAGCAAAACCAATAGCAACAGACTGTATTAACAGGATCATTAATATTCATGTATGAAATTGTCACATCTTACGTCACTAAATTTTGGATTAAATGAGAATGATACACTCTCCATGTCACAATATGTAACAAAGTATACGAAGCCTATTTTTCTATTTTACATATACCAAAACCTTTAGGCAAAATTAACTATCAAAATATCAAACAAATGCAAACCTTTATTTAACATTTTGATTTGTATCTAATGCGAGTATTTGTGTTGATATCGGTTATTCTTCAAGACCCAAAACCCATACGGTTATGATCATGATTCTAATCAAGCCCAAAATCATTTTACAAAGAAAGAAATTCCGTGAATCATGAGGAAAATGTACTTTAAAATCATATATTATGAAGTACTGAATGAATTACGTATCAAAATATGATAAAAATAAATCTTTTAAGAACATTGAACGATTTTCTTAATTATTTGAACTCTGTACACAAAAGATCATTTATCGAGTAAATTATGGATGAAATTAATGAGATATTTCTGATCGAACAAAGAATTATTTGTCCATGTTTTAACATCACAAACAATGCATCTCAGAGACGTCTTTTTATATGTAAAATATACGATAAGTGTTGGCGCGTGACTATTGAATCAAACCCTCACACGTAAAATAATTAAGAGTATGACGTTGAAGGAGTAAAGATATATTTCAAAAACTTAATATCATACATAGTATTTCGTCATTCCAATATCTATATTTAAGGCGGTCCTCAAGATCTCCACCACCGCTCCGCCCATAATTCTGCTTAGGTACTTTTGCTTTGATTATTTTTTAATTTGGAATGGAAAAACTATTCATCATCGAAACAATGAAGATCAAAGCTTTGGGCTTGTTGATGGCTTTCATGTGCTCCTTGGCTGTTCTCGAAGAGCCAGAGAAGCCGAAAGAGACCTTGAAATGCGGATACGTAAGTGTTATAACCAATTTAATTCATTTGACCGGTAAATAATAAGTCTTGGTGGTCTCTAAATTATACATTTTTGACATATTTTTCGACAATATACATCTAAGTGATCGATCAATAGATTCAACGTTGTTTTTCAATATTTCTGATTGCGTGTTTGGTATCCCAAACTCTTACAGCTTTCAAGGCAAGATATAAGTCCTAATGATAAATGCGTTTTACATATCGATTTTTAACATTAAAGTTATTTTCAGAAGAACAAACCAAAATATCTAACCAAGCTCTTTTGAATTTTTTTCGACCCAAAATCTCATTTAGGGTTCTTCTCCAATTAATATCCGTAGTCTGTAAATTTTTGTTTCGAAAGGATATTTTACAGTCTTTGGATATTGATGGCATCTTAATATAATTCATATACTGACCCCTTTTCGATTATTATTTACGGTTTCTGATAAAAAGAATTCCATATAACTTTTTATTATCTAAGATCGAAGATACGGATACGCCCAGCTGCTTGGTCTCGAATTTCATAAGTATCTCTTAAAATGAGGATTTTGAGCTAAATCGCGTGTTTGAGTTTAGAAACACCTTTAATTTATCAGTTTTTAACCGGATAGATTTATTTTACACTGGATTATCTTCGTCTCTTCCAAGGACTTTCAGTGATTCATTTTTCGGATAACTAAAGTTATATTCACATCAATTGACTCTGTGAAGATGAAATAACAAATTTTCTTTCAAAGATGATGCTTAATTAACTTTGAAAAAATTGAAGCGGTTCATTTGAATGCCTGTTGGCTTTAGCTCTGAACCTATTTATCCTATCTTTACTTCGTTTTTTGTCAAACGACCGAGAGAGTCTACTTAAATTAATAACTTAGGATTTATCTAAATAGCACAACCATTGAGTTCGAAAAGATTCCGTTATCAACAATATTTGAAAAAATCGACTCATAGAGATTACTACAATCCAGTTTTCGACATTCCATGCTACGCTCGGTGATAATGAGCTCATAAGAGGCAAATCATGCCATATTCTTTAATTGTGATACATTTTTATCTGATATCTTTCGATTTTATCAATACTACTTTTTTCACATTAGGTATACTTTCAATCAATGAGTGTCGTGGCTAACGTAACTGAAGCTCGATATAAGGATGTTTAATTTATTTGTAATTAGCTCGAGCCTTCTCTCACAATGACAATAAAATGCACAATCGAGATGAGTATTCACATGTTCTGTTTTAGTTGCTGTGCATCCCAGCGGTGATTTGAGACAATCAATAAGCGACTGTTGTCACAAAACGTACCCAGAAAATATTCGGAATCGATGCCCCATGCGTACCGAAGGCCTTTTGCCATGTATGCGGGTTGTGGAAGCAGTATTCTGATGTCTTAATGAAGGCACTAGAGTACGATAAAACGGTCGGAATTGTGACCCAAAATTCTAATAACTCAAAAACAGTCAAAGGTAAATCAAGTAAGTATATTTTCTAGATGATTCTCATCCATCCTCCGATTTCAATGAAGTCTAATCAGTTGAATTATTGATGATAAAGTAAATTAATTAGAAATTTACTCTACTTTGATCGTTTTATTTATTTTTATAAACCAATTCCGATTTCCAAAATAACTTTCTACAAAGGTTAAGTAAACTAAAAAGGACAAGTGTTGCGATCCGTTGATCCCGACGTGTAGAATCAACCATATACTAACGCTATTATCATGATAAATTATATTCCTCAATATTTACGTTAAAACTCGGAACTAAATATGTAAAGGCCACATGTTCCATAAATGCCCAAAATGAAATTATTGAACAAAGATATCACGGGAGTTTTACTATTTATTTATCGCTATTAAAAGGGTTGCTCTGATTTCTATCGGGTTTGATATATTTCCGACAACATAAACAATTAACATGTCGAGGACCGCTTTTTCTGGTATATGAGCTAGATAGACTAATATTCACGGACAATAAAAACATTTTATAATTTATAAAATGCACGTAAAACATGGCCAGCACATTGAAATAACTGTAATGAGGTTTCTAAAATGTCGATCTCTCTCGGACATTCTCCACGATGATAACTACCAGATAGAATACGTTAAAAGAAAACTATTTTGCTCATTAATTTAGGTATATTAAAGTTTTGACACATATTTATAGCTTAACAAATGGGTTTATAACTAATGGCTGTGTCAGTTTTGATTTATTACAGAATCATTTTTTATGTGATAAAAAAAATTAAAAACCCCACATAAAAAGAGTAAGAATTTGTTGAAGATTTACAAGTATATTTGAAATATTTTTTTTCATGCTCTTGTGATAACTAAAAATATTTATAAATTGATAGTTTTTCTAAATCACAAATTTAAAATAATGCTCAAATATTCACTGCCATTTCCCATTATGATCTGTTAACATATTATCCAAATTCATAATGTTTTCATTTTACCCATAGGATGTTTGATTTTGGCACCCAATCAACAATTCCCACCTTTAGAATTGTCTAAATTTTGAAAAATGTTATGAAATTAAACTTAATATTGGTTATTTTCACTGTTATCTAAGCCATTCTAATTAATTGTCTGCTTTATCGAAAAATATAAAATTCCAAAACACAGCTGATTTGACATTGTGTCTAATTTCTAAGCTAGAACTGAAATGTGTAATCATCATCTCCTACAATCAGGTGGTGATCAATCAACTATTCGTTGAGACCCATTAGTTTCAAAATATAAAACACCAAGATTTTAAATACTGTTTTCGGTGGAATTTTGTTACCTTTAAATACGAATGATCAGAACCTAGTTTATCTGAAAGTTATTCTTTTAGCAGAAATTAAAAGATGCTGATACATTACTCTAACCACAACATTCAATCCATTAAATCATTTTGTTCCATCTACCGAGCTAATTCCCCAACGAGAACCTAACCCCAAGAGGTAGATGAATTGAGGAAGGATGCCCAAATATTTTGATACGTGCATTTCTCTAATTGTAGAAGTTCGAAAGGATGTAGAGCGCTAACAATATCCTGGGAAGAATGGCTTCGTTTCTTTTGAATGAGGGGACATGTTATTTCACTGTCCAATCAGAACTTTCTCAAAACAATGCCATGTAGGTTAGAACTTACCCAGAGGTTATGCAAAATAAATATGACCGTAATAATTCAAAATATTAATAAACGATACCGCTGCAGATATCTGACTAGTACATCGCGATTTATAGAAAAGGTTGATAAAAACCACATCAAAAACAACAGGCCAAGATCGCATCAACAAAACTTATAATGTTCTCTGATTTAATCTACAAAATATAACCGCCAATCACGTTCCTGACAGCTAGTTTATAATTATTTTTTTGGGTTAAAAAATATTATGTATTGCCTGTGAGTTGAAGAAGTTTAGCCTTTTGTTTACGACTAAAACGATGACTGTTTTTATTCACGATTCTTGTGAATTTTCTGTTTCCCAATCATTCTTTTGACCCGGTAAATACCTGAGTATTGTGAATGATTCTAACTAACAAAGACCGCCAAATAAAATTAGAAATGCAAAGAAATTTCATTTGTATAACATGTAGTTGACTGGCAGATCTTTTTTCAATCACCTCAAACAATGATTTTGTGCATTCGTAATATGATTTGTGTTAACCTTACGAATATCTAAATTTATTTCTTGCTTCTCGGAAAGTTATCAAAATTTTTATGTTAGATTATAAATATATCGATGTCCTCCTAAATTGTCAATTCCTTCGATTCCCATAAATGGTAAAAAATTCTTTTGGATATCAATAACAATTCAAACATAATATAAACATTTTTTATTTATGAATCAGAAACATAATAAAATGTTATAGACAATTTCAAACATTCGTCCAATATTAAGAGTTTCTCTAAAAGAGAAGCATGTCTTCTATTCTTTCATAAAATGACTTATAGTAGTCGTATATTTGGACAACAGATTTTAATTATTATGCCCCAGTCATAAATTTCACGATATCTAATTATTTTAAAGTTTTTAGATTTTCATTGCGTTCTTAAAACTTGCCAGTATATAAAGTAGAATTTGAACAAATACAATTTTAGTGATTCTCACACACAAAATTCATTTATCTTGATACGATTGTAATAATTAAGTATTTACCTATATCTATGAACTGAGATTTTTCTCTACATCTTGCAATTTTCAATTTTATAGATTTAAAAAGCCAAATTCCTTTATGTACTCCGCAATTCCTGAAAAAAATTCCAGTTTTAAATAAATGTAATCTAATATAAAGTCGAATGATTTGAATCCATTACTTTGATGATATATCTAACCACATCAATCTCACTATTTATCTGAAATTTACACGAATACAAGACAAAATATATTTTTATAATGTATATTAATAAGTTTTCTACGAATGTTTGAAACAATGATATCATCACAATCCTACCCCCCAAACACGTTACCAAGAAAAAGTTATAAATATACTCGGTTTTGGTTATTAAATTTTACAATTTGTAGCAAACAAACAACGATCAATATTAAAATTTAAACTTTATTTTCACCTATTTTATTTAGTTCTAAATTGAGATTTTGGTCCATTAAAAAGCACAACACCAAGTTTTTTTTATACACATTAACGAATAACAATTGTATATATCTTTTTAAATTTTTACGTCTGTAAAATTACAGTTTAAATAAGCAATAATCATCTAAATCACCATAAATTTTTTAGATTGGTAAATAATTATTTTTTATTAATGAATAATGACTTCCATTCCTAACAAAGTCGGAAAATTTATCAAAAAGCTGATTTTTAAATTTTGTAGCTGATTTCTAAAAATTGATATAAATTATACATCTGAGAGTTTAATTCGTAAAAATAATATGAATAAAAATGGGTTATCCGGGTTATTTTTATCATACACCATTTTCCGTCAAAAATGGCCGACTTTCATATGATGACATTCAAACGTTCCGATGTTGACTTTATTATAAAAAGTAAATGTTAGAAAGATTCTTTGTTATTAGGAAAAATTAAATCTCAGTAAACGGCAGCACATATGCCAATCTTAATTCTGAATGAATATTTTCACAACCCTTAAAGGTAGAATCTATATAAATATCAATTTACTTATAAATAAAACTTCAGAATCTTTGAATGTCATCATTGGAAAGTTGGCCATTTTGGACAGAAAATGGTGTAATTGATTTTAATTTAGGGTAGAAATTTGGTTCTGACTACTATGTAAATACATATTACTTTATCAGGACAATAGACGAGCTATTAATTTATTTTTCGTGTTTAGAAAGTAATGCTTATTTCAAAATGGTTCAATTCGTATTAGTATCAAGAGCAGAATAGTGCAGACAATTGAACTCTAAAGCTCCTCTTCAAGATTTATCAGACCAATTTTTAACATTTTTAATAAAGAGAACTGAAATTGTAAATATCGAAGACAATAATCACTCATTTGGCAAAAAAATTACGAAGCACATAGTGTTTGTATAGGAATTATCTGCATAGAATATGTTTAAGGAATTTGTACTTATTTTTGTAATGACTGGGAATTGTTGGGAATAATAGAGTACTACATTGCATGTAAACACATGGAAAATGACAAACAGAACCAAAAGTAAAGATGTAGAAATAAAAAATTGATTAATTACTTCTTGTTCTTTTATCTTCCGTCATAGTTTTGAGGCCTTTCTAACTGAAATTTTGGGACTTGGAATCAAGAAAAACTGGATCTTTCAATATAATTTTAACAATTTAATATCTACTCGAACATTTTGTTGAAATAGAATAGATGAAACAGAATCTGATTTTATCATTAGGTATCATAGAATACCGATTATCAAGATAATACACAAACTTAAAATGGTGATATATGGAATTAATATAGGGTTTTTCTACCTATTTAATAATATGTGCAAACTATTTAATAAAAGTTGCCACAAATCAACAAATAACTGCATGAGATGGATAATTAAGCTAGTTTTTATCAACTTTCATTTTTTCAATCAATCCCAAAATTCTCAAGTACACCAATAGTGCAAAACTTTAGAAACCATATTTGCCCTAAAATCGAAGGATTTTTGCTAAACAATGGTAACATTGGCTGTGAGTCAAATAAAGAGGAGAGTATTTCTTTTTGTTTTGTTCTTTAAATTTGTAAGAAATTTTCAAAATATCACAAAGCCTGTATTTCAAATGATTCAGTACGATTTGATCTAAACGATTTGACCTAAAATCTTTTGATCTAAGACGATTTAATCTAAAACGATTTGATCTAAAAACATGTAAAAGTCATTTTATTTGGAAAAAAACCTTTTGAATGTGGTTATAAATTTATTTCAAATAATGTCAACAATTTTCGATCTAATTTTGTTAAGCATTACAATAAGAATTACAAACAAGCATTGGTATTTTTCAGACATTAGCACTACTCTTCGGTCATTTATAACCACTCTTTTTTTATTTTCTGATATATAGATCCTATATACTGTAGAACCTCGATTTCTATGAGTAATTGTGACCATGATTACTTCGGATAACGCATATTCGGATACCGGGTTTTGGTAAATTGATGGCATATCTAAACAATATTTATTGTACATCCCAATGATAATTATGGCTTAATTCAATTTATTTATAGTTGTGCTTAGTATTATGACACATCTGATGATATTTTAATTTGATTTTTTGAGTATTATGCATTTAATTATTCAAGGAATAAATATATAAAATATATCAAAATGTCATCAAATCATTAGGGACAATTATTAGAATTTTTAGTAGCGACATACTTATTATTAATGTGTCATCAATATGGATAAATGCGGCTATGGTAAGTTAACCAGAACCCCAATTTTGAAAACAAAAACCAATT
>JWZT01002207.1:117009-132179 GCA_000827895.1 Thelohanellus kitauei
GCATCGTGGAAAAGTTGCCCGCCACTGATCTATATGGTAAAGGCTATACCACAAATATTAATCTGCATACTTAATGACCAGATAATTCTAATATCTTTTAAAAAATTATGAATTATATCGGGGATGAATTCAAATCAATATTTTAAAATGATACCTTAATGTTTAAAAACTTTTTTATTTTTATCATTTATACAGGATTTTCATCATAAATCGTGCTCATATCATTTGCTATAGCGTTAATTCCACCCCCACTTTTTATAAGAAAATTGTAAAATACCAAAACCGCAGGGAATGAATCAAAAGTATAAATTATTTAATAATACATAATTTCTTTTCTAGGAATAAATCAAACAATTTTATTTTTTCGCGAATGCAAATGAGGTGTGCGCAACTGCTGATGAAAACTCGATTTGATTCTTGAAAAATTGTAAATAATTTATCGCCTTGGTGAATTTTTTTATGTTTACTAATATTTGACAATTTCAATTTTAAGTTAACATTATACACTCAAAATATTTGCTAAAATGCACTCCCTCAAATTCAAAATATACATCCAATATTTAAAATGAGGAGAAGCCTTTATTTGAAGGTTAAATAAAACAAAAGTCAAAAACGATCCAGTTATTTAAGCTATCATGTTATTTAAGAAACTCAGCTTAACATGATACCATGATTTGATGGGGTAAATTTTAGTGGAAAATCGAAAATTTGTATTCAAAGATCTAAATCGAAAAACTATAAATGATATCGGATTAAAATATAACGATTTTAACAACGAAATATTCTTTTTCAGTATTATTTCTTATATGGAAGTTTCCATATATTTCTACACTTGTTTTATCAATAAACATATGGAGAATATTTCTCTAAATAAGTTTTTTATTTGCCAATTTTAGTTAAATGAAGGGCTATCCACTGGATTAGATCTTTTGTTAAAACCCATGTTCTATAAATTCCCTCTAAAACTCCACCAGCTGCCCTGACAAAATGGACCACCCACCTGATAAACATTATTATAGATAACATCAGTATTTTTTGTGGCAAAAATTTTAATAATATTGAAGCCATATATTCAGGACTTGAACTATATCTTACACGGTAACCTGCTAGATTTCATTAAATGACATTAAAAATCATTATAAATATGGTAATAAAATTTTATTGCGATATTTATATCTTGATTTGAACCAAGACACATTCCATTTTGTACCCACAATACAGTTAACTCCGGATAAGTGCACTAAGGTTAAGCGCACACTGCGCTTTACTGCAAAAAAGTTTCTGTCCCGTCTTTTTAGAGCCAAAAGATAGGAAAATGACTCCAGTTAAGTGCACACACTCATCCGGTCCGGCTTCCATGTAGTTATGTTTCTTTACTTCAAATATCTGCACACCTGTTTAATGGATGCCATAGTCTGCACATTGGCGGTTTCATGGCCACATTTCGTGATCCCACTCTACCACCACGTGCTGTCCCGCCAGTGTGTTTATTACTAATATTTAACCAAATTTAATGAAAGTTTTCTGAATTTCGTTCGAACAAAATTTTATTACTTTCTGAACGAATCGACATGTTAAATTGGCGTATAGAAAGCTCATTAGATAATCGAAAGGCATTATGGTGTTCATCGTAGCAGAATTTCACTCATACTTAAAATCAAATTGCATATTCTTCAGAATCAGCATAAAAATACCAACCTAGACAGAAAAAGTAAAGCAACATGCAAGGCAGAAAATGTTGAAGAGACACTTCTGCGTTGGTTTTCCAATGCCATGAATAGCCGGTTGTCAATTAGTGTCCTCTGCTGATGGAGAAGGCAAAACAACTAGCACAAAATTTAAATGTAACAGATTTTGATTCAACTAATGGATCATTGGAATAATGTTAGGAAAGGAACAAAATTTAATTTAAAAAGTTAGATGGTGAGAAGAAAGACGCATATTATTTTGGTCTAGATAGCTGTATTAGGGATGCACCACCTGCAGTCATTCAGGACTACCAAGCAAAAGATGTTTTCAACGCTGATGAAACTGGACTGTACTTGCGCGTCATACCTAAGGGAACTCTCTCGTCAAAAACAGCGAAACAGTAGCATGTAAGATGGCTAAGGAAGGGGCTACTCCTTTGTTTACATTAAACATAGACGGGAGTGAGAAGCTGAAGCAACTTATTGTTGGAAAAAGAAAAAACCCACAGTGTTTCAATAATGTAAAGACACTTCGTGTTGATTATGAAGGTAACTAAATTCGTTGGTGACAAGGTATATGTAGACAGGTTGGTTGAATAAGATGGACATTTAAATGCGTCTCCAAAATTGAAATATTGCGATGATGTGTGACAAACCGTGCAGACTAACGCTAACGACCACCCAACTCTGCCATCAGTAACTTTCGTCGACGTCCTTCAAAGCCCGAAGTGGATTCGGTCTAATCTGGATATTTGGGACTGAGACGACTGGGGAGTTTTTTACTGACGAACCAATTAGTTGCACATAATAGGAAAAACAGAACTCATAAGAGGATGAATGAATATTTTAAGTATGTGAAGGCAAAATTTTACGTGATGCGCTGAGTATAGGATGCTGTTTTTAATTATACTTTCCTTAAATCAGTAATAAACTTAATTGGTTGGGCATGTTGGCCAAGACACCCAAAAAATAAGTGGCACAAACATGAAATTGTAATGACACTAAACTTTTAAATTTAGAGGTCACAAATATTTCTACAGTAAGTTAATTATGTTCTAGAAAGTTAATGCTTCGCTAGGGTTAAAACACTAGTTCTTACAGCTATCATTCTTCCCCTGCATCTTAGTTTATATCGAAAGTTTTGTCTGATTGATATTAAGAGGGAATTTATGGTATCGACGTGTTTGCAGCAACGGGTATGGCGGAAATGCATTTGATAATCACATAACTGAGTCACTTCGATTAAATGCACATTTTCTTCGGTCCGAAGGCTGTGCACTTAACCTGAGTTGACTGTATATCTTTATCACTCTATACAGAACTTTGAATCAGTTTCGAATGAGATCCCAGGCGTAACATTTATTCACATTTAGTAATTAAAATCAGATAAAATAATTGAATTCGGTAAATTACAATAAAAAATAAAATAATTTTGTTTTCTCCCCTAATAACCATCGAAATGTAGTGTTCCAAATGATTTGAATACTTAGACACTGTAGGTAAAATGAATTCAATAGTTATGTGATGAAATGTATTAGAGAGGTTTCGTGTTCTGGAAATATTTTTCATTTCCTTTTTAATATTTAAAAATTTTTAATGAAGGTTTTAAACCCAGAAATACAAAATAAACAGATTTCCAAATCATAGTATTATATTTCATCCACTGTATTCTTTTTCTATTAATATTGATGAAAATCTTTAAATCGATGGAGTCGATTACACATCAAAATTCAGTACACAACGATAACCATAATTAATCATATATTTCAAGGTATATTCCAGTATGGAGCGGTTATTAGATTTCATTTATTGTTTGTATTTGACCAATTCAATGTTTTTTGATCATTTTTAACGTAAAATGTGAATCGGCGCTACGAAACAGTCCGTATGCGAAATAGATTGCAAAGCACTATAATGGGATTTTCAACAATTGTCGTGCTGCAGTTACTACAAAATATTTTCATTATCTATCACAGTGATCATACAGAAATAAAACGATATATGTGACGCAGACTCAGAATGGGTTCAACTGTTAAAAAGCGGTAGGCAGGCTGTGAATTGATTGATTAATTTACACCATTTTCGGTCAAAAATGGCAGATTTTCTGATGATGACATTCAAAGGTTCCGATGTTGAATTTATTATATAAAGTAAATTTTAGAAAAATTCTTTGCAGTTAGGCAAAATAAAATCTCAGTAAACTACAACACATATTCCACTATTGAACCTTAATGAACATTCTCACAACCTTGAAAGGTAGAATCTATATAAATATCAATTTACTTATAAATACAACTTCGGAACCCTTGAATGTCATCATCGGAAAGTCGGCCATTTTGAACGGAAAATGGTGTAATGAATAGTGCAGAGAATAGTCACAACATATCAAGTTCACGGAAAAAAATCCAAAAATAACTGTTCGATAATTTAAGAATTATTTGAATCAAAATTTATCACCGAAATATTTTCCCCTAACAAACATCAAAAATTATAATTTTGGCCCATTTTTTTTTGTAAATGTCATTAAAGATAATAGATATGATGAATGAAACTATCAAAAAGACTGAAATATTTATATGGTGAATTTCCCGTTTTCTGAAGACATAGGCAAGGCTGTTTTTAACAATAAAGATTTTGTTTCGAGCTTTTGTAGTTGATACATGCCGTTTGGCGCCAAGTATATCGGTATATTATGATACATTATAATATTGTCGCCACTTGAACATTAAATAAGATTTGTGATAAATGTATGCTCACTTAAATTATTTCATTTTTTGGTCGACTGGTCTGATGATAATTACTCAAAGAAAATATGAAAGAAGCCCAAATCAATTCTCTCAGTTAGACGAATATCTGATTTTTGATGTTCAGTTATAATATTCATCGTCCCAGACCTTCGCATCGAAATTACCTGGTGGGATTACCACTTTGCCGTGAAAGTAACGGTATTTGGTAGTGATGCTCGCAATAGACTTCATATCTTGTTCTGTTAGCTGAAGATGGAGGGATTCGAGATTCTCTTTCATTCTGGACTCGCTAGAGGATTTCACCAAAACAGGGTACCCACGTAGCATTCCCCACTTTAGCAAAACTTGAGCAGGAGTGGCTTGATGGTTCTTGGCAATACTAGCTATCACCGGATCTTCAATTATCTTTGGAATTTCTGGAAATGCTGTGTCAGCTGGTGTCATTTTTGTGTTAGGAGAGCCAAGAGGAGAATACGCAGTAATCTCGATTAGATTATCCTAGCAGAAACTCATCAGTTTCTTTTGAGGCAAATATGGATGAAGTTCGACTTAAGTTTATTCAAAAATCTACCTTGATTGTTTTCGGGGTTTTCGCCTTCATCAAGCAACCATTGTAACTTTGTGGTGGTAAAATTGCTGACGCCAATATGCTTAGCCTTCCCAGTTTCCTTGAGTTTGACCATTTCTCTCCATGTCTCTAAAACCCACTCCTTTTTACAATACAATGGCTCATTCTGCTCGCTAAATCGGAAAGGGTTGTGAATCTGGTAATATTGAAATGCAGTACAAGATAAACATCCAGATAGTCTAGCTTCAAGTTTTCTAATGTTGTCTGACAGGCTGGAGCAACGCGATGAGTAAAGTGATCGGTTGATCTTTTTTATGTTCGAGAATACCGTAACTTTGAAACAATATACAAATCTTTGCGATTTGGAACCTTTGAAAAAACCTTGCCAATCTCGGCCTCATTCTCATACAGACTGGCGCAATCGATATGGTTATAGCAAACTTTTATTGCAGTAGCTACCAGAGATTCAGCTGACTCTTTGGGAATTTGCCAGGTTCTTGTATGAGAAACTGAAATACCCAAATCCTATCATTGGCATCCCAATAATTTCAGATCTGGGTATTGACGAAGACATCCAGCCCGATTTTAAATGTTTTCAAACCCAGCGTTTCATTTAAATACATGGATAAAGAGTAAAGTTTTGCTCATTTGCATGAATTTTCAATTAATTATTAATTTTCAGATGAAAAATATTACTTTAAGCCACCAACAAATGTTTGTTAACAACTAACAGCTGCTTATCAACAACTAAAGTTTAATTAAAGCATGCTTTTCTTTGTCATGAACCGATTGATACATATTTTCACTTTTAAGCATATGGTTCTAATCTTAATCATGTCGACCTATGCTTTGTTCAATTACACGCTGGTTATATTTTTCCTCTCCTTTTCCACTAATTATTCACAGGTTGTCTGAACAAACCATAAAATAATTATCTTTTTTAGATGCATCTTATCACATGAGAACTCATCAGGAATATTCTCTCATCTGTGGGATCCACAAATTGCGGGAATATGAACCATTTTCTCTCAATAGAATTTATTAAGCCGTCACACAGTGGGTAAATGAAAATTTAGAGAAGTAAGACTTCGTGATAAAGGTAACCAAGTTCACCCTGGTTCAATATCCAGCTGACCAATCCGTGATAGTAGTTTTTTAGATAATAATAAAAAAAATTCAACGAGGATCTATTTTCAGTCACAAAAACCCCTGCAGCATCTTTTGCAGAGAAAATAAAATAGGCAGCATTTTTTTATTTGATTGGTCGTTTATAATGAAATAATATCGGTAACACACAACATCTGAGATGAATGATAAAACTTGTTAAAATTGAGTCAAATTCTGTTTATGGCCATAGGATTAAAAACGTGCATTTGGGTGGAAATAAACTACATCAAAAAATCTTTTATCTCTTTGAATACACGTGAATGTATACATGCGCTAAGAGTATTTGTCTATTTTTAGGATACTGACAAAATGAACTTTCTTCATAATCTGGCCCTTCTATGCTCTATAGCAGGGCTGTGAAATTTCGTGTCACGAGACCTGCATTGTTGGATTTAAGATTAGTGAAGTATCACCTTTAAAAATAGTACCTTTATTCTGAAAGAATGGCTTTAAATCCTATCATAAATATTAATAAAAGAGAAGCGGCTATTGTTAATATATTTGATTTGTTAATTTCAAACCAAAGACACATTCTAACGCATTTAAGTTTATAATCAATTTAATTAGGTAGGTACCAAATCAGAAGTTTATAATCAGCCCTATTGTTTCTTGATAGGATTTACACAATAACCAGAAAGTTAATATTCATCAAAGAACCTCTATATTTATTTTTGTTAATCTTAATTAAACAAAAACCTTTCTGCATTAATTTCTTCATTAAAGAAAATTATTTGGCAAATATTTGTAAAATTCAAGTAATTTCTTAGAATTCATATTGAGTTCGATGCGTGATTTAATTTCATTCCTATAAGTAATAGATGTGGTTTCTGAAATGCTTTATCGATAACAGCAATGATTACATATGAGAGAGCATCTAATATAGGGTAAATTATCAACAGATCCATAAGTTTTCTGGCCGTATCGTGGCCTAAAAACTTTAGATCAGCGGTATCCAACCTTTTTTCACTTCAGACAACATTCTATAATACTGATACATGGCGGGCATCATTATTTACAAGTAAATTTAATGTTACATTTTTTTAATAATAAATAAAATTTAAAAAATCAAATATAATAACCCATTTTTAACAGGAATCAAACCTCAAAATTTCTATTAACATTAAAATATTATATTAAAAGTCATTTGATATTTGGCACAGCATTTCATTTTCAATTTCTTCATAACTAATGGAGTAAAACGAAATTCCTTCTCTTAAGCAATTTTCAAGATTATCATCACTCAGCCAAGATCTGTAGTTTGATATTATGGTATTCGTGGCTGACAAAATGATTTGCACAGATACGTGGAATAAAACAACAATTTTATATGCTTTAGTTTTCAAGAATGGGAGTAATTTCTATCAACAATATTCCAAATTTTTCATCTGATGCTCTAGATTGTAGGATTTCTTTTTGATGATCACTATTTTTAAACTCTCCTTTATCATCACCTATTAAAAAAAACAAAAATTTGTTCAGCTGTTTGATTCACATTAGTTGACAGGTAAAAATATCTTCTACAAAGGTGATCAGAGGATAAATTATATTAAAACTGTTGAAATCATTTTTCAAACTAGTTTTGGAGGGATTGAATATTTACAACAATAGATCCCGTCAATTTCATCGTCGAATGCTATTTTTTTCATATTTCGAAAATTAGCAAGTTTATTCATTTGGATATTTGATATCCATAGAATCCGTTCAAATAAAAATGAGTTGTTAGATCCTATCATAGAGGCTATATGTACGTTTTTCTCCAAATCTCCAAGTTTAAATGATTTAATTTGTCAATTATATCTGTATTGAAACGCAAATCACTAGCCAAGAAGAGGTGGTTAATTAAAGAAAATTTTGATTTTTAGAATTGAGGTAATCGTATTTCTTCAATTAAATTGACAAATTTTGAGAGTTTTACCATAGCTTAGCTAACATACTTCAAACTGTAATTTTAGATCCCGTTCATAAGAATTCTCAAACAGGTTTTTAAAAATACACAGTTGTAAAGATGTTCCTCTTTATAAGATCACGATGATGGGACCTACTTTCCTGATATATACAAAGAAAATGAATCATATAACTTAAAACTTCCTGTGTGATAATGCAATGGTAAGTCAAAATGTTAGTAAAGGATCTGTCATTCTTACGGAAGAGCTAAATATATTGATATTACCAGCCAGCGTTTCTCCACAATCAATAGTTATTGCCAACAGATTTTGAACGGGCATGCCCATCAAATTAGCATTTATTAAGAATTAGAATGTGTTAAATATCCTGCTCTGCTGTCCATCATTTATTTTTATTGATTTCAATAGTTCTTATTTTATATTAACATAACTAAAAGACATTCTTAATATAACTGTTGTAACGTGTCTGTCTTTTGGACTCGTCAAATTGTCATGAAATCAATTCCATTGTTGTGTTTGCACTCTTTTGAAATATTGTGTATTACTGTAATGATGATATCAGTCAACTTCTCTTTGATTTCTGGCATAATATCACGTTTGTTTTAAAGATTGTCGAATAGGGAATCTGCATCATTCAAGAATGACTTAATTAATAGTTCCTTGTTACTGAAAGGTTTTGTATTTTTTCACGAATATGTGCGACATTTTTAAAGAAGTAATTCTGGCATTTAGAATTTACCACAGGCAGTGGAAAAAGCGACTGTGTGACAGACAGGTTCGATATATGTTGATATATTTTCTTTTTTCTGAATTGAGATTAAAGTGGATAGCTAGTATTAAAATTGAATGAACTATCTAGAAATTACGTTCAATATAATGTTTATTGTAACTGCAAATGTACTGCCACACAACAAACTAATTTATCTTTAATATTGAATAAACAATACAATTCTTCCCTATCAGTACTAAAATTATCGGTCCATCCTCTTTTACTTTTTTTCGGGGTTTAAATTTTTAAAACAATATCTTTGAAAAATAGGGACTCATAATTATTTCTGAATCCTACTTCCGTTTAGTATTTCTCAAAATTGCAAAATCCTATTTTCAGAAACAATATATAAACATTGACAAATCCGAGATTGTTGTCTGCTCTAATTTTACATATTGTATGATTATTTAATGAGCAGAGACAGGTTGCATTTACAGGAATAGAGAACGACCTTTAGCTGTAAATATATAAAATGTCCTACAATTTGATTACAATGATTAATTTTTTCAATTTCAAAAATTTAACTTATATATCAGATCAACATTTTTTTATCGAGCTTGGATAGCCGCGGGTATAGGGTTGGGACCACTGAATTATAATATTGTCGCCACAATACTATTAAGTGAGACTAGTGATAAATGAATGAACATGTTGTTAGAATGGGAATTCAAACTTAAATTATGCAGCTGATTGGTGGCCGCGTCTGATGATAATTGAGGAAACAAAGTACGAATGAAGCCAAAAGCAATACTCTCAGAGCGATGAATATCGGATTTTTGATGTTCAGTTAAAATATTCGTCGTCCCAGATCTTAGATTCGAAGGGACCTGGTGGGACTAGGCCTTTAGCTTGCACGTAACGGTATTTTGTATTGATGTTCGCAATGGAATTCATATCTTGTTCTGTCAGTTGAAGATTGAGGGATTCGAGATTCTCTTTCATTCTGGACTCGCTGGAAGATTTCACCAAAACAGGGGAACCTCGTAGCATTCCCCACTTGAGTAAAACTTGTGCAGGAGTGGCTTTATGGCTCTTGGCAATACTATCTATCACCGGATCTTCAATTATCTTTGGAATTGTTGGCAATGTTATGCCAGCTTGTTCCATTTTTGTGTTAGGAGAGCCAAGAGGAGAATACGCGGTAATCTCGATTCGATTATCCTTGCAAAAACGAACCAGTTTATTTTGTGGTAAATATGGATGAAGTTCAACTTGATTTCATTCCAAAAATATACCTTGATTGTTTTCAGGCTTTTCGCCTTCTTCTAGGAGCCATTGTAACTTTGTGGTGGTAAAATTGCTGACTCCAATGTGTTTAGCCTTCCCAGATAATAATTTTCGGTGATTCTTATATTCCCCAAACTTTGATATCCAAGCAAATGTTGAGCACCATCTGTGGAGATACCACAAATATTCTCTGAGGAAATCTCATACTTTTCTAGAAATTAACAAATTTTTTCAAACACATCAAGAGTCGTTGTTTTTGTTTAAAGATATTTACATTAGAAAAACTCGTTTTTAAAATCTCCATCATATATATATATATAAACTACCTGATTAAACCAGTATCTGTGAGCTAAAAGCAATGTCTGTAGATTCATAAAGCGAAATACCAAATATTCGAAGTGAAGCACATATCATTTCTTGGATTATCTCATAGGGAATATCAACAGATGCCACCTATTATCTTATGAGCAGCGTCTCTAGATATGGAAATTCCATTGAATTTGTGAAAAAATTCAATGGAATTATGACTTGAAAATATCTTCCGTTGTTTAAAACAGTAATTCCTCAGATATGGTGTGAGGTTTCAGAGATTTGGTGATTCTGAGAGCAACCAAATAAGATGCTTAAAACTCACCTGTTTGGATTATTTAAAGTACCACCGGCGTCAATCCTGGCATTTTTGACTCTTTCAGATTTCAATCTAAAATACTGTGTCCTTTCGATAAAATTCGGACGTTTTTTATGA
This sequence comes from Thelohanellus kitauei, assembly GCA_000827895.1. NCBI lineage: Eukaryota > Metazoa > Cnidaria > Myxozoa > Bivalvulida > Myxobolidae > Thelohanellus > Thelohanellus kitauei. Next base: position 127,825 of record JWZT01002207.1, read on the forward strand.
AAATGACCTTACAGTTTATTCGTCTGCAGAGGTTCAGCTGACAAAATTTTGCCATAAATAACACATTGTGGTTTCTCACTTCCAGATGTATCTATTAAAGTGAAACCGAAGATTAAATAATTGTTACTATCTTTTCTTTGCTTCACCCTCTTTTATTTGAGATGATTTAAATATGTTATTACTGTTAAATTCACGCTTTTAAATCACAAAACTTAGTCTATAGAGAACGTGTGAGATGTCTCACAATATTATCAGAATTCAATTTTTAAATATCACCTTCAATAACACGAACATTAAAACGATAGCACAAGTAATTTGAAACTCCGCCGCGTTTCTTTAAAATCATGAAATGTTTAAATCTTAATGATAGAACTAATATCTATGATATCTGATCCTGCGTTTGGGTAAAGTTATACAGCACCACACATTTTGATAGGCAGTAATTGTATTCGTTAAAAATATGTATGCTTCAAAAATTAAATGTTTGAAATCATAATTATTTTGTTGGCTATTAAATCAATGTTCCAAAGAAAATTAGGAATATATTCATAGCTAAAAACAGAAAAAATATTCAATAAGAAATTTTACACTTTTGAATAAACAAATAATTCCTGCGATCTTCTTTGGCGAGCCCAGCCAAATATTTATTCAACACAGGGGTTGAGAACCTCCGGTATGGATTATATATGGCCAATCACTGGCCCTTAGTCTTATCAGTTAAACACTTGTAGAAGTACAAGTGAATGCTAGTAGAATAAACCTATGCTTCGTAAAGTGGTATCTGTGGCTCGTTTATAACACGTATAGGAAGCATTATGACGTCATCGCCTTTTGATCCTGTAATTACCTTATTCAGTTGAATTCGTCGATTTCATGCTTGTAAAACACACTTTTGACGCACGAGAACAGATTTTTATCTATTGACCATCTCAAGACTATAACATGCAGGCATAGAATTTTAATAAATCTTTATCAAATAATTAGGTCACCGGCCGCTCATGTAGCCACAGTCTAGTAAACATTATCTAAATCATTCCCTGATAAAAAGGAATACAGAATGCTTAATTCATAGTCATTTGATATATTTTTCATACCAGCTGAGTAAGTACGACATTTCTGAATATTTATTCTAAATAAGCTTATCATGAAAAGAGGCTTTCTATTTAATTGATGTATCAAATAATTTAACCCGTCGCTCGCTTTTAAACCATATGGCATTATTTGGCCCTTGACAGTTTTAACGTACTAACCCCTGATCTAGAGCAAAGGGTCATCAGGTTTTTTTCTAGTAAACATAGTATAGAAATTTACAGGAAAACCATATATTAATGAGTAAATAAACTATTTATAATTTCGCATGATACACTGTCAAAAAATATTTCAACATATAAATTCTGGAAGTGATGTTGAAAGCTGTATCCTGAAATATAACAGGATTATTATATGCTGATTTTGATTGATTAAATTTCGATGTAATTTTCAATACCTTCAAGAATACCATAATTGATTGCTTCTAATTCTTCATTTTTGTCGATCAGTTATCAGGCAATTAAACCAAGGTTTTAATCGTAATAAATATTTCAATGGGTGCGAAATTTACCAGATAAGGTTAAAACCTAAATATTAATCTACATACGGGATGACCGAACAAATATCATAACTTTTTAATAATTATGGATTATGATGAGCATCAGATCTTCTAATCTATATTTAAAAACTCTCTTCATTTTTTTTTGATTTATAAGATAATTCTTTAACATAATAAGAATAATATATCTCCTTGCGGATGTTATTGACGATTAATAATATAGTTGAACTTAAGTTTTTAATCAGTAATATAAAATTAAATTATTTGCTTAAGTGCGCACCCTCTACCTCTAAGTATCAAACCAATAGTCACAATATGAGCATGAACCTTTATTTTGAGGTTGAGAAAATAAAAGAAAAAGCGGTCAGATTATTAAAACTATTTGGTTTTTAAGACTCGCAACTCAACATGATACCATGATCTGATGGGGTAAATTTTAGAGCAAAATATAGAAATTTGTACACAGATCTAAATCAAAAACCCATTAACGGGATAATATGAAAATTTAATGATTTTGACAATAAATTATTCGTTTTTATTTGTTCTATTCTACAGTCGACATGTTTTTTTACACTAGTTTGATCAATGAACATCTGGAGAATACTTCAATAAATAAATTTATATTTTGCCAAACATCGTTAAATGGAAGGTAATCCACCGGATTAGTTTTTTTTAAAACGCTTGCTCTATGAATTCAATTTGAAAATTCACCAACTACTGTAAAACATTGACCCACCACCCATCTATTCACCCTACATATGCTCATCTGATAAACATCTTTAAAGATGGCATCTACATTTTTTGTGTAGAAAAATATAATTATATTAAGTAATACAATTTTGATATAAATATTATCTTACCTCAGCATATGTCAGTTTTAATCGAATGAAATTAAAAAAATTTGAAAAATCAAATAAAATGTATTGGTATATTTTTCTCTTTATTTGGATCTCAAAACAATTTCCATTTACCCACAGCCTATCTTTATCACCTTTAATGGTGATAAATTGGATGACTAATATGCCATAATTACTACAAAATATTTTGAATAATTATCATATTCATCGGATAGAAATAATAGAAAACATTAATTTCTGTAAAATACCCAAAAAACAATACTAGATAATTTTGTCATTCTTAGAAAAACTAAATTTTACAAAAATTTTTTATTCTTCAAAGCCTCAAGTTATTGTGTTTTAACCAATTTTAGTGTCAGTGATTATACACAGTCCGTCTGGTTGATGAAAATTTAAACAAACTACAAAAATGTTTTGAAAGTGGATTGTTGGATATTTGATAGGCAAATACAACAGTTTTTTAATAATTAAGCTTAGAATATGATTTTTTGTAAATAAAGGATGTGGATTTGTATCAATTATATTGATAGTTTAGGGCAGAGGGGACAGCCGGGCACTTTGACAGCGGTTCCCCTACAAATGGTGTTTTGGGGACGCTAACAGTGGTTAATATCGCCAAAAAAATAATTACATTTTTAATGATCTTTATTTTAATAATGAGGGACACGATCGCTATATCGAATATCGCTTTGTACGACTCTAGCCTAATCTAATAACCGATCGCATCGTTGCGCACGTTTTTTGGTTAGTAAAAATACATGGTTAGAAATGATTGAGAGAGAGAATTGCTATACAGCGCGCCATTATTTCCTCTCAGTTTTGACTCTTCGTAAAAGGCAAGTATTTGTTAAATGCTCGTAATATAAAATTAGCTGTTTCCTCAAATCTTATAATCCTACAAGTAGTTTTGTCTATAATTCAATCATCTTTTGTTATTTTAGGATAGCTATTATAGGTCCTTTTAAAAGCAGCCAAATTGATCTTTCGAAAAATATAAGGAAATAAAATTCTCTGAAAGAAGATGTGAATTTCAAATCGAATTTACTTGAAATTGTGTTTTTATTCCTAAATCAAAGTGTCTTAAGACATTAATGATATTTTAAGGAAAATTGATTCATATCAAAAATTGAAATTCAGAAAGACATTTAAAGAAACACTCCGAAATCGTTTCCACGCAATAGTCTTGTAAAGACGCAAGGAGCACAGCCATTGAAGAATTTCTGAAGAGTCAAGATATTATTAAAATAGGAAAACCACACACAGACTGCAGACATATAAAATATTGCTTTATTTATTCCTCTGAAGAAGTATTTCGAGCTTTATAAATAAAGATTTGAAAATATTAAAGATCTGGAATTATCTGCTAAGACAATAAAAGATGGAACATTGAAAATGTCAGAAGATAAACCCACCAACAAGTCTAATGTCTTAAATTTATTTAACGTCATCAATAACCATGGATGAGATTTGTGATATTAATTTAAATTGCGCAAATTCCATTTTTCGTATGATTTGTTTCCTCTACAAGCCCTAAAGAAGATCGATAAGGATTTTTACCACTGCAAGGTCAAAGTGTTGAGATAATATTGCAAATCTTACGATTGAATTAATTGAAAAACATCGTGTTCCAATTGACAATAGTGTCTATTTCAACGGACTTGCCAAAAGATTTGACTTGAACAAAAAATGGGCTTTTTGATATTTTTAAAGAAAAAATTAATAACTACACATTGACTTATCATTTATCCCGACCCTCTTTGATTTGTATGCATTTCCAGAACAAATATACCTTTATGAACTTCATAATAGCTAAATCTCTTAATCATCCCCAATTTCAAGAATGTTTCGTTGAAATGTAGGATGAATACTAAGATTTTCTGTTTCATAACAAAATGCTTTGGTTATCAGAA
>JWZT01002207.1:133867-148649 GCA_000827895.1 Thelohanellus kitauei
GATGAGAGATTAAATAGGGGATTGGCGCGATATGAAATGGAATCTGTGCGAAATGAAATGGAATCTGCGCGAAATGAAATTGAATCTGCGCGAAATGAAATGGAATTTGCGCGATAATGGATAGAAACCCTGTAAAAAATTATTTCACATTTTCAAAATTCTTTGGCGACCCTCCAAAAAATGTAATTCGACCACCACGTTAAGCAAGCATGTTTTAGATCATAGGTGGGCAAGCTCCGACCCGCGGGCCTGATCCGGCCCTCATCTGTTCTTAATCCGGCCCTCAGCCGTATTAGTGTATTCCATAAAACTCATGATAGAGGTAAAAATAAATGTTTCGAAAATGAAAGTGTACTATCTTAAGTGACAACCTTTGAATTTCAACGGTTTATAACACAGATGAGAAGCTACAAGACATCATCTTATTTAATCCGGCCCTCATGTGATTAAGCTTTAATGGTCCGAATTATAAGGGTAAAAAGATTTTTTTTGTGAAAAAGAGCATATGTATCGTCCATCAGAATTTCTTACCCATATTACGGAACTTGATTATTAAAATTAATTATTTTGCAATTAATTAAATCATTAAATATGCTATAATTGCCAAAATTTGACTCAACAAAATGCGTAACATTTTATGCGGTAAAGAAGAATCTAAGTCTTCAAGCACTGGGTTGACCTTTCCAATAATTATTTATCATTTTGATTCAAAAATTATGAAATTTTTGATGAATTCTAATGAAAAACTTTATTAATAAACTAAACGTTAGCTCACCGCTTATTATTTAATTGCCATATTTAATCCGGCCCGCGATTTTAATCCAAAAGATATTAATTGGCCCTCATCCGCTTAACTGTTCCCACCCCTGATCTAGATAGTCTAGCTTCAGGTTTTCTAATGTTTTCTGACAGGCTGGAGCAACGCGATGAGTAAAGTGATCGTTTGACCTGTTCTTTTACTTAAGACTACCATAACTTTGAGACGATGTACAAATCTTTACGATCCGGGATCGTTGAAAAAACCTTGCCAATCTCGGCCTCATTCTCATATAGTTGGGCGCAATCGATATGGTTGTAGCCAACTTTTATTGCCGTCGCTACCAGGGATTGAGCTGACTCTATGGGAATTTGCCAGGTTCTTGTATGAGAAACTGAAATACCCAAATCCTATCATTGGCATCCCAATAATTTCAGATCTGGGTATTGACGAAGACATCCAGCCCGATTTTAAATGTTTTCAAACCCAGCGTTTCATTTAAATACATGGATAAAGAGTAAAGTTTTGCTCATTTGCATGAATTTTCAATTAATTATTAATTTTCAGATGAAAAATATTACTTTAAGCCACCAACAAATGTTTGTTAACAACTAACAGCTGCTTATCAACAACTAAAGTTTAATTAAAGCATGCTTTTCTTTGTCATGAACCGATTGATACATATTTTCACTTTTAAGCATATGGTTCTAATCTTAATCATGTCGACCTATGCTTTGTTCAATTACACGCTGGTTATATTTTTCCTCTCCTTTTCCACTAATTATTCACAGGTTGTCTGAACAAACCATAAAATAATTATCTTTTTTAGATGCATCTTATCACATGAGAACTCATCAGGAATATTCTCTCATCTGTGGGATCCACAAATTGCGGGAATATGAACCATTTTCTCTCAATAGAATTTATTAAGCCGTCACACAGTGGGTAAATGAAAATTTAGAGAAGTAAGACTTCGTGATAAAGGTAACCAAGTTCACCCTGGTTCAATATCCAGCTGACCAATCCGTGATAGTAGTTTTTTAGATAATAATAAAAAAAATTCAACGAGGATCTATTTTCAGTCACAAAAACCCCTGCAGCATCTTTTGCAGAGAAAATAAAATAGGCAGCATTTTTTTATTTGATTGGTCGTTTATAATGAAATAATATCGGTAACACACAACATCTGAGATGAATGATAAAACTTGTTAAAATTGAGTCAAATTCTGTTTATGGCCATAGGATTAAAAACGTGCATTTGGGTGGAAATAAACTACATCAAAAAATCTTTTATCTCTTTGAATACACGTGAATGTATACATGCGCTAAGAGTATTTGTCTATTTTTAGGATACTGACAAAATGAACTTTCTTCATAATCTGGCCCTTCTATGCTCTATAGCAGGGCTGTGAAATTTCGTGTCACGAGACCTGCATTGTTGGATTTAAGATTAGTGAAGTATCACCTTTAAAAATAGTACCTTTATTCTGAAAGAATGGCTTTAAATCCTATCATAAATATTAATAAAAGAGAAGCGGCTATTGTTAATATATTTGATTTGTTAATTTCAAACCAAAGACACATTCTAACGCATTTAAGTTTATAATCAATTTAATTAGGTAGGTACCAAATCAGAAGTTTATAATCAGCCCTATTGTTTCTTGATAGGATTTACACAATAACCAGAAAGTTAATATTCATCAAAGAACCTCTATATTTATTTTTGTTAATCTTAATTAAACAAAAACCTTTCTGCATTAATTTCTTCATTAAAGAAAATTATTTGGCAAATATTTGTAAAATTCAAGTAATTTCTTAGAATTCATATTGAGTTCGATGCGTGATTTAATTTCATTCCTATAAGTAATAGATGTGGTTTCTGAAATGCTTTATCGATAACAGCAATGATTACATATGAGAGAGCATCTAATATAGGGTAAATTATCAACAGATCCATAAGTTTTCTGGCCGTATCGTGGCCTAAAAACTTTAGATCAGCGGTATCCAACCTTTTTTCACTTCAGACAACATTCTATAATACTGATACATGGCGGGCATCATTATTTACAAGTAAATTTAATGTTACATTTTTTTAATAATAAATAAAATTTAAAAAATCAAATATAATAACCCATTTTTAACAGGAATCAAACCTCAAAATTTCTATTAACATTAAAATATTATATTAAAAGTCATTTGATATTTGGCACAGCATTTCATTTTCAATTTCTTCATAACTAATGGAGTAAAACGAAATTCCTTCTCTTAAGCAATTTTCAAGATTATCATCACTCAGCCAAGATCTGTAGTTTGATATTATGGTATTCGTGGCTGACAAAATGATTTGCACAGATACGTGGAATAAAACAACAATTTTATATGCTTTAGTTTTCAAGAATGGGAGTAATTTCTATCAACAATATTCCAAATTTTTCATCTGATGCTCTAGATTGTAGGATTTCTTTTTGATGATCACTATTTTTAAACTCTCCTTTATCATCACCTATTAAAAAAAACAAAAATTTGTTCAGCTGTTTGATTCACATTAGTTGACAGGTAAAAATATCTTCTACAAAGGTGATCAGAGGATAAATTATATTAAAACTGTTGAAATCATTTTTCAAACTAGTTTTGGAGGGATTGAATATTTACAACAATAGATCCCGTCAATTTCATCGTCGAATGCTATTTTTTTCATATTTCGAAAATTAGCAAGTTTATTCATTTGGATATTTGATATCCATAGAATCCGTTCAAATAAAAATGAGTTGTTAGATCCTATCATAGAGGCTATATGTACGTTTTTCTCCAAATCTCCAAGTTTAAATGATTTAATTTGTCAATTATATCTGTATTGAAACGCAAATCACTAGCCAAGAAGAGGTGGTTAATTAAAGAAAATTTTGATTTTTAGAATTGAGGTAATCGTATTTCTTCAATTAAATTGACAAATTTTGAGAGTTTTACCATAGCTTAGCTAACATACTTCAAACTGTAATTTTAGATCCCGTTCATAAGAATTCTCAAACAGGTTTTTAAAAATACACAGTTGTAAAGATGTTCCTCTTTATAAGATCACGATGATGGGACCTACTTTCCTGATATATACAAAGAAAATGAATCATATAACTTAAAACTTCCTGTGTGATAATGCAATGGTAAGTCAAAATGTTAGTAAAGGATCTGTCATTCTTACGGAAGAGCTAAATATATTGATATTACCAGCCAGCGTTTCTCCACAATCAATAGTTATTGCCAACAGATTTTGAACGGGCATGCCCATCAAATTAGCATTTATTAAGAATTAGAATGTGTTAAATATCCTGCTCTGCTGTCCATCATTTATTTTTATTGATTTCAATAGTTCTTATTTTATATTAACATAACTAAAAGACATTCTTAATATAACTGTTGTAACGTGTCTGTCTTTTGGACTCGTCAAATTGTCATGAAATCAATTCCATTGTTGTGTTTGCACTCTTTTGAAATATTGTGTATTACTGTAATGATGATATCAGTCAACTTCTCTTTGATTTCTGGCATAATATCACGTTTGTTTTAAAGATTGTCGAATAGGGAATCTGCATCATTCAAGAATGACTTAATTAATAGTTCCTTGTTACTGAAAGGTTTTGTATTTTTTCACGAATATGTGCGACATTTTTAAAGAAGTAATTCTGGCATTTAGAATTTACCACAGGCAGTGGAAAAAGCGACTGTGTGACAGACAGGTTCGATATATGTTGATATATTTTCTTTTTTCTGAATTGAGATTAAAGTGGATAGCTAGTATTAAAATTGAATGAACTATCTAGAAATTACGTTCAATATAATGTTTATTGTAACTGCAAATGTACTGCCACACAACAAACTAATTTATCTTTAATATTGAATAAACAATACAATTCTTCCCTATCAGTACTAAAATTATCGGTCCATCCTCTTTTACTTTTTTTCGGGGTTTAAATTTTTAAAACAATATCTTTGAAAAATAGGGACTCATAATTATTTCTGAATCCTACTTCCGTTTAGTATTTCTCAAAATTGCAAAATCCTATTTTCAGAAACAATATATAAACATTGACAAATCCGAGATTGTTGTCTGCTCTAATTTTACATATTGTATGATTATTTAATGAGCAGAGACAGGTTGCATTTACAGGAATAGAGAACGACCTTTAGCTGTAAATATATAAAATGTCCTACAATTTGATTACAATGATTAATTTTTTCAATTTCAAAAATTTAACTTATATATCAGATCAACATTTTTTTATCGAGCTTGGATAGCCGCGGGTATAGGGTTGGGACCACTGAATTATAATATTGTCGCCACAATACTATTAAGTGAGACTAGTGATAAATGAATGAACATGTTGTTAGAATGGGAATTCAAACTTAAATTATGCAGCTGATTGGTGGCCGCGTCTGATGATAATTGAGGAAACAAAGTACGAATGAAGCCAAAAGCAATACTCTCAGAGCGATGAATATCGGATTTTTGATGTTCAGTTAAAATATTCGTCGTCCCAGATCTTAGATTCGAAGGGACCTGGTGGGACTAGGCCTTTAGCTTGCACGTAACGGTATTTTGTATTGATGTTCGCAATGGAATTCATATCTTGTTCTGTCAGTTGAAGATTGAGGGATTCGAGATTCTCTTTCATTCTGGACTCGCTGGAAGATTTCACCAAAACAGGGGAACCTCGTAGCATTCCCCACTTGAGTAAAACTTGTGCAGGAGTGGCTTTATGGCTCTTGGCAATACTATCTATCACCGGATCTTCAATTATCTTTGGAATTGTTGGCAATGTTATGCCAGCTTGTTCCATTTTTGTGTTAGGAGAGCCAAGAGGAGAATACGCGGTAATCTCGATTCGATTATCCTTGCAAAAACGAACCAGTTTATTTTGTGGTAAATATGGATGAAGTTCAACTTGATTTCATTCCAAAAATATACCTTGATTGTTTTCAGGCTTTTCGCCTTCTTCTAGGAGCCATTGTAACTTTGTGGTGGTAAAATTGCTGACTCCAATGTGTTTAGCCTTCCCAGATTCCTTGAGTTTGACCATCTCTCTCCAGGTTTCCATAACCCACTCCTTTTTGCAGTACAAGGGCTCATTCTGCTCGCTGAATCGGAAAGGAATGTGAATCTGATAATATTGAAATGCAATACAAGATACACATCCAGATAGTCTAGTTTCAGGTTTTCTAACGTAGTCTGACACGCCGGAGAAACGCGATGGGGAAAGTGGTCGGTTGACCTTTTCATATGCTCAATAATACCATAACTTTGAAACAACGTACAAATCCTTACGGTTTGGAACCTTTGAAAAAGCATTTCCAATCTCCGCCTCATTACCATAAATGTGGGCACAATCTATATGATTGTATCCAGCCTTTATTGCAGCAGCTACGAGCGTTTCGGCTGACTCATTTGGGATTTGCCAGGTTCTTAAGTGTTAAACAGAAATACCCGAATCCTATCATTGGCATCCCGATCATTCCAGATTTCGGTATTGATGAAGACATCCACGATTTTAAATATTATCAAAGAGAACGTATCATCGATGGCTTAAATACATGGATAAAGAAAAAGGTTGTGCTAATACGCATAAATTTTCAATTAATTATAAATTTCGAAATGAAAAGTTTTACTTATATCAGACAAAAACTAATATCGAAAACTAAAATTTTTTTATAGTATGTTTTTCTCATTAACCGATTTGTACATATTTTCATGTTGAAAAAAATGTTGGTAATATAAATCATGTCGATTAATCTATTGTTAAATTACATATATGTCAAATATAGGGTTTGTCAATCTATTTAATAACCTTTGCAATCTATTGTATAAAAGTTGACACAAATCAAAAGATAATGATACCAGTGGGGTAATTGACTTTCTTTTATCAAATTTTTTCAGGCGATCTCAAAATTCTCAAGTACATTAATAGCGCAAAACTTGCTATAAAATGTCCTTGAATCGAATGGTGTTTACTAAAAAATGGATGCACTGGTTGTAAACGAATCAAACCAGCAAGGCGGTTTTTCCCATTTATTTAAATTCACAAGAAATTTGGAAAATTCCATAGACCCTATATTTATAGGAAACTATCTGGAAAGGATTCTATGTATGATTGTAATGCTTAATTATTCGCGGTTAGGCACAAATCAAAAGTAATATCCTTACTCCATGGTTGAATTGGCTTTCAAACATGTTTTCATTTGTATCCATAAACTGATTCGTGTTCCATTAAGACTCTATATAGAAGTTTTGAAATGAGCTTACTCTTAAAAGAATCCAAATGATCTGTAAATTTGTAAAGTTGCCAAATCAAGGTTAATTATCCCTCTCATGCAATTATTTGTTTATTTGTGGCAACTTTTATCAAATAAGTTTCAAAAATTATTAAATAGATCGAAAAACCCTATATAAACAAAAATATAAAAACTTTTACAAAATAAATGAGCCTAACTCTGAGTATCAGGCATTTATGCAATTTCTCTGGCTACTTTGGAATTTATTACCCTTTGAGATATTGGAAATACAAATTTGTGCTCTTCTATCCTATGGGTCCTTTCCCATAAGATTCCCTTACTCAAGTCTTTGTTTTGGTTGACCACTCGCAAAAAATGCTTGCATGCTATATAATACACTTAAAATTGTCAATCTTGTATCTTGTAATAATGGAGCTAGTCCACCTCAACGTCAACTAATCTATTACTAACCATCTTCACAGTTTCGATTATCGTCTTTTCTCCTCGACATCTACGTGAAAAACATGTATCTGAAAAGGAGTGCTCAAAATCATAAGAAGATGTAATGCAATCTATTAGTTCGTTTGATTCTGTATCTTCGACGAGTGGATAGGCTTCCTTCTATTATCCTTCGCTCCACGCTGTTTATTCAGTTTATTACGTTAAAACTTTGTATGACCCATCTTTTTGAAGTAGAAGCAAACTGCATCACCTCTGCAGAATATCGAGGAGTGGTTTGGACCACCATATTTCGAACAAGGCTAGGTGTTTTCATTCATGATCCTGTTCTTGTAGTAGAACAATTTTCTGCCCGTGTCTCTCATGCTTGTACGTTCCCTGTTGATGGAGTTTAGGGGATCTTTCTTCGTCGATTTCCTTAACTTGTNATGGGATTTATATGGCTCATGCAACTATGTGCATGTGTCATTCATATCAGAACTTGATAACACACAGTTTTGTCTAGAAGATGCCATGAGATGCCCTCATTATACGAAGGCACGGGTTAGATTTACACAAGTTTTTGCGCTTGACAGTTTACTCAAACTCGGATTTGGTTCATCGTGTCGTCAAAACGTCTAAACACATGATTCTCCATAGATGTTCTGCTTACACCACTGTACTCAGTTGCAATTAGACAATATGACGTTAATGAGGCATCATAATACTATTAATGTATCTTGATAACTAAATCAGAACTTTGATGATATGCTTGCCAGTGATTTCCGCAAATATTCTGTTAATATCTGCGATTTTGCAGATATTTCATAAGGTATGCCAAGGCTTCATAAAAACAATTTCAACAATATAAGGACATTTTAGAGTTATTTAAAGAGAAATTTCGCCTTCAAATCTTCTCATTCTATAAGCACGAACAATCATTTTTTTTGATCAACGGATGGTAGATATCGTTATACAGAACGAATCTGACAAATGCAAATCTCAAGAATTTACGAACATGTTTGATAATTATAATACACGTCTATTGTAAGCCCAGTTAATTGGTCTAAAAATTAATTGGGAGCTGTATTTGTTCACTTAATGAAGCTATTTGCAAATGATAAAATATCGAAAATTTACGACACAAAATTTGACTGTCGCCACTACAACAATAGAATCATATTTGCGATGAAGTATCTACATATATCTGATGAAGTATTCTCTGATTTATGGCAGGTTGTTGGTGTCAATATAAAAAATTTCATATAAGAGATTATGAAAAAGAAAAAACATAATACTCTTTTTGAGAGACGAATATCAGATTTTCGATATTCAGTTATAATATTCCTCATCCCAGACCTTCGCATCCAATTTGCCTGGCGGAATTACGAAATTGAAATGTATGTAACGGTTTTTAGTGTTGATGCTCGAAATGGACTTCAGGTCTTGTTCAGTCAGCTGAAGATGCAGGGATTCAAGATTCTCTTTCATTCTGGACTCGCTGGAGGATTTCACCAAAACAGGGGACCCACGTAGCATTCCCCACGTGAGCAAAACGTGAGCAGGAGTGGCTTGATGGCTCTTGGCAATACTAGCGATCAAGGGGTCTTCAATAATCTGAGGAATTCCTGGTAATGTTGTGTCAACTAGTGCCATTTTTGTTTTAGGAGAACCAAGTGGAGAATATGCAGTAATCTCGATTTGATTATCCTTGCAAAAACGCATCAGTTTATTTTGTGGTAAATATGGATGAAGTTCAACTTGATTTCATTCCAAAAATATACCTTGATTGTTTTCAGGCTTTTCGCCTTCTTCTAGGAGCCATTGTAACTTTGTGGTGGTAAAATTGCTGACTCCAATGTGTTTAGCCTTCCCAGATTCCTTGAGTTTGACCATCTCTCTCCATGTCTCTAAAACCCACTCCTTTTTACAATACAAGGGTTCATTCCGCTCGCTAAATCGGAAAGGGTTGTGAATCTGGTAATATTGAAATGCAGTACAAGATAAACATCCAGATAGTCTAGCTTCAGGTTTTCTAATGTTGTCTGAAAAGCTGGAGCAACGCGATGGGGAAAGTGGTCGTTTGACCTTTTCTTATACTGAAGAATACCATAACTTTGAGACGATGTACAAATCTTTACGGCTAGGAACCTTTGAAAAAACCTTGCCAATCTCAGCCTCATTCTCATACACGTGGGCGCAATCGATATGGTTGTAACCAACTTTTATTGCGGTCGCTACCAGGGATCCAGCTGACTCTTTGGGTATTTGCCAGGTTCTTGTAAGAAAATTCGAAATACCCGAATCCAATCATTGGCATTCCGATAATATTAGATCTGGGTATTGAAGAACACATTCAGTCAAGTTGTTATTATTTAAGGCGCAAGCTTATTATTTGAAGATTACACGCTTAACCCAAAAATGGTTTTCCCATGGGTATAAATTGTCAATTCAGCTAAATTTTAAAGGCAATAATATTACTTAATGACAGAACAGGATGTTTATAACTAACTCAAAGATGAATTATAACAACTTCTTCTTGTTGTTTGAATCTACTTATGCTTATTTTCGCGTAAAAACCTATTTGTGATCTCAAACAAATCCACCAATATTTTTTATTTCTCAATGGTTGGAATATTTCCCTTGCGATTTCAAACATCACTTGGGACATCATCCGAAAATACAAAAGGGTATTCTCTCTTTATGATGTGATTTATCTGGTAAAAATTATCAGATATTTTATGGTATTATTTGGAAACATAAATTGCATGATTTGGAGATATTTTACAGTGTTCGAATTTGTATATACGCTACCCAATAAATCATTGAAATTTGTCTATGTCCCACTGTTTAACGATTGTGTTCAAGTTCTCTATAAGGCCAAATATCCTCATCGCCAATCCATAATTATTCTTTTTTTCAAATTATTATACAAATGCGTAGGTTTTACTTTGTTAAATAAAAATCATACACGCCAAATCTTGTGATTTAAGCAGGAAATGATCAGTTTTTATATTTTTCTAGAGATGTTTGATGATATCGACAAACCTTGATTAAACTTGTGATGTATGATCGCACTTGTAAAAATTAGGTTATTTTCCATTTTCTTGTTGTAAGAATTAGCGCGCGAATTTTTTAATCGATAGTAAATTACACCCCAAATTATTTTACCCATTTCAACAACTATCAATATAAGTGTGTTAAGGGTTTTAGCACCTCTTTAGGTTTTTGATTAAATGAACTCTCTTTTTCTAAGAGCTGTTCAATTCTATATAGAGGGGGTGGGGAATTTTTTTGGCCTGTGGATTACATGATTGTAATTTTGGTCAGCGAATGATGGCATGTTTTGTAATATTGATTAGTTATGTTTCATGCAAAGATATTATAGATCAGGGATTGGCAACATATGGCCCGAAACGATATTTTGTCTAGTCCGCCAACAGTTTTTGAACATATATGGTGATGTGGCATTAGAGAATATCCTATCAAAGTCACAAACTACTTTCATACTGTATCGGTATAATCGGTTGTTTGATCACTTCACTAAATAAAAATGACTTTGATAAATATGCAATTCTCGCTATCAACTTTATATTTCTTGGCAACATTTATGATCACATACTAACGATATACTCTTAATTTAAACGAAAGTAACTGAAGAATAACTAATATTTGATCTTTTAGTACGTTTTTACGGAAGTCGACTAGAAAGCAATATGTTTGTTGTACAGTTAAAGTGTGTCAGTGTTTAAAGAGGACAAAATTTGCAGTCATTTTGTGCAAAACATACAGACTACGGCTGTACTGTATCAACAGAAGAATGACAAATTCGAGGAAAATAACTGGACAGAAAACTTATAAGTAGCAGGATTTCATCCGAATAGACAAAATACCTCAGAAAACAGTTATTCGGGACAGCTTTGTAGCCGAACATAACAATGCTTAGCACCCTAAATCGCTCTGTGATGGTGGATTTTCCAAAAAGTACATGCTCGATGTGGTAGAACAAGTCTGTCCAGAACAGAAAAACTTTCGAGAAGTCAGCTTATCGAGAAGAACTGTTTCTCGCCGCACTAAAGAAATTGCTGAGGATCTGAAATCACGGCCTATAAGGCTTGTATCTTTATTTGAGTTCTTTTCCCTAACATTGGACGATATCTATGACATCGTGAACACTGCACAGTTTCTGATCTTTCTAAGAGGAATTTCGGAAAACTTTGAAATCGCAGAAGAAATGATTTTAATGGAACCAATGAATTACACTACTACCGGAGAAGATATTTTCGTATGTGATAAAAATGCTTTGGAGATTATGGAATTAACATGGCAGAAAATGGTATGAATTACGACCAGAGGTTCACTCTCCTTGATAGAAAGAAAGTTGGTGTACTGAAGAGTCGTAGTGACATTGTCTGATCGGTCGATTCCAACAAGGAATTGACATTTTGGCACTTTATGATACACCAGAAAGTTTGATGTAAAGGTGTGCTTGAATGAAACATATCATGCATCCACTTGTGAATATTTTTAATTTTTTCAGGTGAAAAGATGCCTAAATAATTGAAAGTTTATCAGACTTCTTGAAGATTCCGGTTCGGATCATAGCGATGTTTTGTATCATACCGCTGTATGCTGATTATGTTTGGAGAAGTGTCTTGGAGCTGAAAAGAGAATTGTTTTCTGAGACGAAAGGGAAAATGAAAGCATATCCACAACTAAGGAATCACAGCCGCTGTCAGATCTAGCGTTTGCAGTTGATCTCTTTCAACATATGAAAGGGCTTAACACCAAACATCAATGAATGTCATTTTTCATCAAGAAATTTACTCAACAGTGAAGGCAATTTAGTTAAAGCTAAAACTGTTTTTTGACAGCTCAGTCAGAATATTACAACGAAATTTCCAAGACTGGAAACTATGGCCCCAAAGATTATCTGAAATGAGAAATACACCAGTATGATAGCTGCATGAGACTATGAATTTACTCGTCATTTTAGGGCTTTCCAAAATTTTCTGCTGAGTTTGATACCTTGTCGTCACCTTTACACGTGATTTTGAAAAGGGACCAGGTGCTCTACAGCTTTGAACTAATTGATATGCAGTGTGACTCTACCATCAAAGAAAATTCCAATCGGAATACACTTCATATTTTAAGCTCTCCTCAACGAGTCCAAGTATAGCTACTTGAGAAAGATGGCATTGAGACTACTTGTTCTTTCGGGTCTCCATACATCCGTGTACAAACATTTTCTCCCATGAACATTCAAAAGATCAAATATATTTCAATTTAACTGATATTCACATTCAGAATTGGCTGATAATCTCTACCTCAAATGTACAGATTGGGTTAAAGCTGCTTGTTGATAACTTTGATCGATTAAAAATGTCTCATTAACTTTATTATTTATTGAAGTAAAGAACGTTAAATT
The DNA here is from genome assembly GCA_000827895.1 of Thelohanellus kitauei. NCBI lineage: Eukaryota > Metazoa > Cnidaria > Myxozoa > Bivalvulida > Myxobolidae > Thelohanellus > Thelohanellus kitauei. The sequence continues at coordinate 146,752 of JWZT01002207.1, forward strand.
CGTTAGATGCTTTATTGGTCTACATATTTAAAATCTAAACATTACATTACATCAAATAAGATTTATTCATTGCACCATTTATAGATTAAAACATGATTAAGGTATTGACTTGTTAATCAGTTCTCCTTAAGATGTCCCCCTGTCATAGATCACATGTGTTTGCAAACCGGCTTTTTGTCTTTCAGTAAAAATCGTTTAAGAAGTAAAATTGAATGCCAGTATAATGAACAACTGTTTCGTTAAATGATATATATGGCTCGTGAATCGTTTATAACACGTACGAGAAGCAACATGACATCATCTTATGATCCGGTAATCATCTGATTAGGTTAAATTAGTAGATTTCATGCTGGTAAAAGACTATTTGATTCAAGTGAGTTCTGTTTGATCAGTAGTCATCACTTGTCATTACTATGCATTTTATAATTGTAATTAACTGTTTTGCAAAATATAAATCAACAAAGTTGCGTGAAACGTTACCTAAAATGTTAGGTGATAATAATACAGAGCGATAATTCATGTTGTCAAAGGGTATATAGTCAAATCCGTTAAAGTTCCAGCAATCATTTGGTACTAGGTGCATTCGACTGATGCATATTTGTCTCAAATATCTGCACGTTCTGTTTAAGGTCAAGATGATAACTGGGACGGAGGCCGTGCAATTAACCATATTTGACCCTATGATGTTTATTATTAACTACAAATTTTCCTCGATCATAAATAAATTTCAATTAGTTATACTGTTTTATATTAGAAAAACTAAAAATAGGTGACACAAATATTAAATTCCAACGACATCAGCGTTGATTTAAAATTTGACGGTCTCACAAACATTTAATGATTATAATAATTATTTCCAGGAGTTTGGTGCCACGCTTAGTTAAAGAATTATTTTTAACAGCTGTAACTCACCCGTAATTTCCGTTTGTACAGAACATATTTTATCTTATTAAAATTAAGTGTGTAGTGTTGTAGCGACGGGTATAGCAGTGGTAGATTTGATAAACACATGGCCTGATCACTCCGGTTAGCTGCACGCTCTTTCGTCTAATCCGGACGATGTGCGCCTAAACAGATTTGACTGTATTCTTCAGATTAGTTGTTTAAGTTCGTCAGTTAGGAATATTGATAGTAAATAGACTAATCACGGACTGAGATTTGTATTTTCATTGATGTATTTGATTATTTAACCCATTCATCGTTTTTAAATCAAATGGAATTAATTGTCCGGTTCATATTTAACGTATCCACTCCTGATTCAGGGAATAGGTTCATGAGGTTTGTTTCTAGAAAATGTGGTAAGCCAAATACACAGAAACCTCCAGTATTACTGAGTAAATAAACTTATAATGTATTCTTCCGTACGATACGATGTCAAAAAATAGATTTGAACACATAATACTGGAAGTGATGCCAAAAACTATATTCTGAAATAAAACAGGGTTAATATCTGCTAATTTTAATTATTGAATATCAATTTCTTAAAATAGCATCAAGATCACGATGTTTGATTTCTTCAATTATTAAACAGGTTTTACATCCATTATCTTCACTAACGATTTTTAATATCGTCAGAAGAAATTCTTAAATTATTAAAGAAATATTTTTAATGTTATTAATTTTTTCCGATATCTCAGTTATGAATCTCTGAAAGAAACTTTCTGTGTGACAAACATTACTCTGTAATTCGATTTGTTTGATTTTCAAGCATTCTTTGATCGTTTTTTGAGTGAGGTCATTGTTTCGTCAAAATGTCACTAATCTACTCTCCCAATTTTTAGCTTAGAACAAAATTCCTCACAGTAATTCAGGAAAGGACTGCAGGCTGTTAGATACTTTTTTGGTACTGAAAGGAATCACAGGATACGCTGCCACTATGGAGGATAGGCGCACACACC
>JWZT01002207.1:159970-186030 GCA_000827895.1 Thelohanellus kitauei
CATATGTTTAAAAAACATCTCTTTCTCCATTTAAAACCTTCCCTCTCCTGTTCGTTGCGCTATATTCCATTAATTATAACTCTATGTTCCTGTGACTATCTTATCATGTTCTGTTGTAAAATATCTATAATATCTCATCTTTAAAGCATTTAAACCGATGATTTCTTTGGACAGCAGAGTAGAGCTATGATGTAATGCTGTTCTCATTCACAATAACCAATCAAATCCCGAATATAAGACAAACAAATCGATTTTTTACTTCGTTTCTTCCCAGCGAACAAATGCCGCTTTGATAACTTAGCAACAGAGGGCAGAGGCACGGGGAGACTTTTTGACAATTGTGAGTCTTGCACTACCCTAGTGTGGATAGGCAGACGGGCGCCTATCCGGATTGCGATCGTGAAACGGATAGTTGCTTGTGGAAAACATCGCAATTTTTGTTGATGTAAAGTCCATACAGTAATGTATCGGTGCAGGTTTTAACACCTCCAAATACCGAGGTAAAAAAATCTTTTACTTCAGAGTGACAAATTACTATTTTGGTTTATTTATGCCAAATTGAGTATTTTCAAGAAATTTTCCAATTTCTAGAACCAGGTTCGTTTACAATCCTCCTTATTTTTACTGCATTGTTAAAGTATATTATTTAGTAATAATTTGTTGGATATGTGAGACCGAGACAAACATTAATTCCGACTAAAACAAAAAAGCTCACAAGCGAATGTCTACTATGGAGTCTATCCCTGTTTCCGCCATCCAGCAATCCCAGGTTAGGCTGCATTAGTTCTCATAGAAATATGCCTGTTTTGGTTTTGTGCCTCCAGCTGTTGCAAAAACTATTCGAGAAATATGATATAGGAAATATAATTTGATATGATCTTCTAGAACCATACAACTAATTATTAGAGCAAGATAATAGCTATTATATATGTTTAAATAAAATTACAATAGAAAAAATAGCACTTCTCATAATTATTAATGTGCTTTATCATTTACACGCTTCATTTTTTACCAAGTGGCTATTCATCATTTTAGAAAAAGTCCAGTAACTTTAGTCACGTTTTCATTTATGGCATATTTATACAGTATAACCTCGATTATCATAAGTAATCGCGACCGGGGGTACTTTGGATAACGCATATTCAGACACAGGATTTTTCTTAATTTATGGCGCGACTCAAAATGTCTATAGCTGTTTTTAATATTTTCCCATATCTGGAGGATATTATGATTTAGTTTTTTGAGTATTATTTCTTTAGTTATTCAAGAAAAAATTGATAGAAAATACTCGAACGGCCATAATATCATAAAGATACACCATAAATATTTGTAAGATGTGCGACAAATATTGAAATACCTGATAGTTGTTATTAAACATGGATGGCAATTTTAAACCAAAAAACCAATTATAAACGCAGATATTAACTAGAATAGGATATTGTGATATTTTCAATAAAACATATTCAATGATAGATATAGGAATCATGCTAGATATCCATTTTAATGCAACCAAACCTCGAACACCTTTTAGACACATTAATTATGAGAGGTTAGATTCATCTTGTTTTTCATACCGTTGCATGACAACATCTCAACACGTTAAAAAGTTGAAGCACCGTGTTATTTATTCAATCATTTCACTTTTTTAATCTTATAGAGTTGGTATAATCAATTCAACGATTTCTTCATCCATAAAATTATGATAACTTTGATGATTCGACTCACAGTTTACTCATATTTTTAAGTCGTTAGTTCCTTTAAAGAAGAACGATATTTGGTTAATTCGCTATATTATCACATGTCTATTAACTGCTCATTTTTTCCCGTCATTCTCAGTTCTCAAATACAGTGTAGTTTTTTGAATTTTCATGCCAAGTACAACTGGATTACAAGACTGTAGTTAAATTAAATTTTGAAAAGAAAAATTTTTATTTGTGCATATTATGGTAGCCGATATCTGCAATGAAGTTGATCGTTTCTGAAATAAAAATATGAGTCAACAGTTGTCTACATCTTCATAACATTTTTTATAATATTGTGCGTTTAACTACCATCCTTTGACAAATAAAAGTGAATATATTCGATGATTTTATCACTTTGTTTTTTAGTATCTGATATTTTACCGCGCAAAGACATGTAATTTGACAGATTTGACCCTGATCATCAGTATTTGTACGGTTTCAACGATTTCGAAAACCTTTGTTTTAATGTAAGAACAGCACTTTTTCATCTTTAATTTATGATGTAACTCATTAAGAAATTAAACGTTTATTTGTAAAAGAGGCCATTGTTTGTAGGGTTGTTGATTTGAAAATAAAAAAAACATTTGTCTGCCTAATGAACGAAGTGGATATTTTATCATCATTGAATTAAAGAATTGAGTTTTTATATGAATTTTCATGTTAAAATCTGAAAAGTTCGAAAATAAATTCTCAAAGATATTCGGATATCGAAAATGGGGATTATCTAGGTTCAACGGTATTTCATAATTACACGAAAAAATATTGTGGTAATGTATCGATCAAAAACAAGTGTAATTAGTTTTGAATTCTGGTTCTTATTTTGTTTCAAGTGGTCTCAAACATCATGAATCCTTGTTTTAAACCCGCATTTTTGATTGGAGCGAAAATAGAACTAACGAATTTTGATATTAATAATATTCTAATTAATCAATCAGCTATTTAACATAGATAAACGGGTTTCGATTAGCTATTCACCATCAAAAACACCCTCATCGTAATATGATGTAGGAATAAAAAATTTCAGGTTATAATAGCGCCTTTTTATGTTAATCTTATCGATTAACTCCAAATCATGGGGCGTTAGATTTATGTCCAGGGATTTCAAGTTTTCTTTCATCCTTTCTTCATGAGTGGATTTAACTAGAACAGGGCATCCACGCCTTATATTCCATTTCAGTAATATCTGCGCAGGGCTAGCGTTATGTCTTTTGGCTATCTGACCAATCAAAGGATCTTCTAGGATATTTGGAATTCCTGGAGCTGTCGTATCTACATACGGTGTTTTCTTATTAAAAGACCCTAATGGAGCGTAAGCACTGGCAACAATCCCATTTTCTTTGCAGAATTGAACAAGTTCATGCTGTGGTAGATATGGGTGTAGTTCGACTCTGATCCCAAATAATTTACCTTGATTATTTTCAGGGGTTTCATCCTCTTCCATCAACCATTTCAATTTTTTGATTGTGAAATTACTGACTCCGATATGTCTCGTCATCCCCGATTCCTTGAGCTTGACCATCTCTCTCCACGTCTCGATGATCCATTCCTTCTTATAATATAGTGGCTCGTTATTGGGACCCAATCGAAACGGTAAGTGTATCTATTATTCGAATATTTTTACCAAATACATGTCTAAGTAATCTAACCTTAGATTTCTTAAAGTCAATTTACACGCAGGGAGTACTCGATCTGGAGTGTGATCACCAGACCTAGTGATATTATTTAATACCACAGTTTAGAAGTTATGAAAAGATCTTGTCGATTTTTGATATGTTCTAACGCTGTTCCTATCTGTTGCTCATTTTTATAGATGTGTGCACAGTCAAAATGGGTGTAGCCCAAATTGATGGCCGTGGAAATGATTGAACTGGTGGTCTCAAGAGGTAACAATGAAGTTCTGATTAAATAGTTAATTACCCCAATCCTACCATAGGCATCCCGACAATATCAGATCTTGGTATTGATGATAACATCCAGCCCGATTGATATTATACGCGCAAGTCTGTCTTATCAATTACCTTTTGCAACCCTATTTTCCCACCTTTCGATTTATTACCTAAAGATTTTCACATTCGAAAACTTAGTTAACTCAAACGGATATCGTGTGGGATTACGAATTAATGGTGGAAAAAGTATTATTAAAGATTCAGCCTGATGATTTGTAATGAGGGCTAGTTTGTGTCAGGTTCATTAAGCATGAGATTAACATTGATTTATTGGCACGCCTTTCTCTGCTTCTCTCCCCTTCTTGACTATACTCTCTGGATATGCAAAAAAACATAACTTTTTTAATCCATATAGATTAAATAGATAAGTGTGATTTGATCTCAAATCAGGGAATATTCTTTCAAACGACCGTATTCTATTCCTACAAAAATTCTAGACGTATTAATGATTTTTTGAGCCTCTGAGTTTTTAAGCGTTGTGAATCATATCCAAATGTCTATGAGGGGGCTCGGTTGTAATTATATTCGTAAACGTATAAATAAGATGTCAAAATTTTCATAAACCTTTTACAACGCCTGGGAAAGTAGCATAGAAGATGGTTTCAATTCTGTGATTGAAATTTGGTTATATATTGTCACTATACCTGTCTTTGTTATTTAGTTTTGATTTGTAACGACTAAAAACAATGCTTTTAGCAAGTTCTCGCTCGTTTAAGGTATTCTCGAACATTTAATTCCCAGTTCATTTATGATATGGCTTCCATAATACTCTATATAGTTCACAGCATTATCACAAAAATGCCAATCAGATGCCACTAAGTTAATCATTGCATTTTCCATCTTTATTTAATTGTATTTATTAAAAATCATTGAAATTAAACCAACATTATCCATTTTTAAACAATTCGTTACCGCCATCGACAGTCGCTGGAAACAAAATTATTTATTTACCGATGCCTTGAAGTCATATCTTTGACACCCTCTATGGATTTCTGCATTTGAAACGTTCAGTTTGAGTTCTTTGCACTGTATTTCTTGAAAAAAATCGATAGGTTTCCACAGTTTTATATGATCTGTTATTTAAACCATCCATGGTATCTAAAGCTTCTGCATTGATTTTATCTTGGGCCTGAAGAGAGATCGATTCAACAAATGTTAGGTTTATTTATGATTGATAGTAAATATCTTCATGGAAGGTAAAACTGTTTGGCGTTTTATTTTAGATTGTCTCATAACCATTTGGATTGAATTTCGATGAACCATTTACAGTCAAAAATGTCCGATTCTTCGAGGTGTACTTTCAAATGTTCTGCTTTTGTTTTAATTCGTCAAAGTAAATTAAAATGTATAGATGCTATCTTTTGTGGTCTTAAGAGTTAGCAGTTCGATTCACGAGTTTAATTAGCATATTCGTTTTACTGAAATTGGATAGAACCTAACAACAAGAATATATCTTTAATTATTATTTACTTATAATCACTAAAACCAAGTCGGAACATTTGAACCTCTACGTCTGAACATCTGACATCTTAGACTGGAAATTGTGTAAATTGAGTCTTACAAAATAATTTTAAAGTTAATCTAACTAGGTTCATTGAAGACACCAATAGTATTTTTGGTTTTGGTTTTTCCCCATAATTATCAGAGGTCGTTATCCCCCCTCCCCCGAAATTCCGTTTGAAATCAATCCAGACTAAGCCCTCAAATTTTTTATTGCACTTTGATGATAAGCTAATAATATTTAAATGATAAAACCAATAGTTCAGATCTATAATGATATGAAAGTACGATATTTGTGATATTTACACCTTGCTGATCTTATAACTATTCTTATAAATGCTTACATGTTTTAAAATTCCATTTTTTATAATGTAGAATGACATAAAATTGAATAATTTAAATACTATTATCATTGATGTTTTGAAATCATTTATTTTAATTCACTTATCTTTCTCAGATACAAGTGTATAATGTCTGGAACATGGGAATAGGATACATAATGTAATGATTTTTTTATCATTATACAATATCAAAAATAATTTAGTTTCTAATGGTTTTGATTCATGTATAAACAGATTATAGATATGTTTAGCTTGTGGCTAGATCAGCCTATAGATATTCAAAATACATTAAATATTTTTGGATGTTAATGTTACCATGAAATCATACTTAAATCTTAAGATAGAATACATAAAAATCGATGAATAGACCAGGTAATCTGATAAATGAATTTCAAATGAGAGTAAGATTTATTTGTATTCGCTTATAGGATTGGAATTATTTAGTACAGGTCTGATAACATTCATCACGAAATTCTATACCATGACGTCAACATTATTGGGTGTCTTCATAAATTAAATCCTATCTACTTTTTCGAGGACATCTGCTCTTATAAGCAATAATTTCGATTTCTCGGGTTTGTAACTTCTGCTGGTTATAGATAATGAAATATTTTTTAAATAATGTAAAAACTATGTTAAATTTTTAATGGAGAATTTATGAAAAATGTGTAGAATTCAAAATCTCAACTTTTGGATTTAAGGTAGATTAAACTCTATCAATTTGTACGAATTAGAATCATCAGTCTAATATTTAAAGTTTATGTTTTATATTTGGTTCTATATATTGAGCATTATAATTATTTAAGATTGAAGAATGTTGAAATCGACATTAATCGTCTTTTAATTGATGCAGTAGATTAATTAATGTCATAATTTATCTGCTGGAAAATAATTTCATGATATTAGTGCTTAACTCTGATAGATTTTTAGTTGTTTTCAATGAAGTACAATTATTTATGATCTTCGAGCAATTTTCTTCCTAGCCAACGAATGCCGCTTTGGTACCGTAGCTCTAGTGGGCAAAGGTAAGGAGGTTAACTTTTAGCAAACGAGAGTCTTGCACTACCCGAGCCTGTTCGAGCAGACGGGTGCCTAGTCCGGTGCTAACCTGAAAGAGATTGCTGAATGTGGAAAACATCGCAATTACTGTCGGTGTAAAGTCCATTTAGTAATTTACCGGTTCAGGTTTGTAGACCTCCTATGACAGAGGTCAAAAAAACATCCAGTAGTTGTTAAAAATTCACATGTTTTAGAATACTTTGTTTTGATAATAAAAGGGAAATATGAGGGATTACCAAGTATTTGACATCTTATTAACAATAATACTGGTTTTTATACTCCTTATATTTGATTTAGAGTCAATATTGTTTACCTCTATGATGAGTCTGATATATATACTAAATGAAGCATGCCTTTATGCCCTTATATACGAAAATTCCCTTTTTACAAAATAATTTAAGATAATTTATGGGCTAATTCACACTTATCACTTGCATGCCATTTTTAATATAAAAAAAGTAATTCAGAATTTCAGTCACAATTGATAAAATCTCAAAAGACTCCCCGCATATTACTTTTTTGATGATACATCAGATAATGAAAGACGCTAATAACATTATTTCACTTTCAAGATGTCCTAATTTCCAATGATAACATTCAAAGGTTCTGACTTTGCTATTATCATACAAATTAAATAATAAATATTATGCTGAATTTTGCTGTGTAAGGTTAAATTCAATCTACTTAAACGACTGCTCATATTCGGCTCGTTTATCTAAATTTATATTCTCAAAATCCTAAAAGATAGAATGTTTAGAACTTTGATTTATTTTTTAAATACAAGCATGGGAGGAAATTTTGAATGTAATCATCGTAAAATATGACATTATTGAACGGAAAATGGTGCAGTATGAACAAAATTTAAAAATAATGGGGAATTGAAAACAATAATGATTGTCGAATAATAAGTAATAATGACATTTTTAGAAATCATATATGACGGCAGAACTACGCTGGTCATTTCTCCTTCAATTCGATTTTTTTAAGATATTTCAAGGAAATAATTGGATTGATACCATGAATATTTAAAAAATTGATAGAATTATTAAATTCTATAATGGTCATAGTTTATCTATTATGGAATTTATTTCGAAATCGATTATAATTATCACAAACCATGATATAATTTATCGATCTTTAATGATTATAGAAGTGATTTGTTTGACTATTCTCACGAATCATCGAATTATTCACACATTCCCAGCAACTTTGGATCACAATGTTTCTTGTTATAGAATCGTTACACTTTTCATAATTTCAGCTTGGCCAAAAAGATTTTCGTTATGTGTTATTTAAATTTCATCAGAATATACATCGTACTCCTTCCGTTTTTTCTATGAAAGTAAAAATCATTTATCGAAGAATTCCTACATTAGAGAAACTAGGAGAAGAAACAATTTATTACCGCTTAAAATTTGTAAATATGTATTGCAATGATACAATATATGTTAATTATGGAGACAATAAAGATGTTGCGATTGTAAGTAGTTTTATTATCAGGAATACAAGTTATTTATCAGTGTAGAGAGTGTAACCCTGCACTTCACTGAGTACCGTTTTATTCTCCAAGATAAACCCCAAAATCAGTTACATTCTATTTCTGATTTACAATCAATTATGTTTATATATGTTTATTTTTTATCAGAAGGAAGTGACGTATCTCCGCATTTAGACAGATTATTTTGAGACCAGACCAAAACTCAACAAATGTTCCATTGAAAATATTTGTGACTAAAAAACAGACCATTGCTTGTTTTATGTTTATAGTAATCAATTTATACAATCAGTTTATGACGAGAATTATTTATTTAAAAGCTAAAAGAATGAATCTTAATATGTCATATCGATTTATTTCTGTCGAAGCAACAATAGAAATATTTAATGACTCGTCAATGTCCAATAAATCAAAGATTCACGAAACCTCTTTGTCTGGATGGAGGATGAGATGTTCCGCTACTAAACATCAATCATTTAATGAACCAATGGTTGTTTATGATTCTTCATGGAAAGTATATAATTTAAATTATTCAGAGCTTTTATGTGCGGTTAACAATCAAGGAAGTTTTCACTGTTCATTCACAACAAGCTACTCTTCATATTTACAAAAATACCGTCTCATATATAGGGAAAAATGACTTTGAAGATATTAATTTAATATGGGTTCCTCTCCAATTTTCTAATTTTTCTCTTTTCGAGGAAGATGTCTATTTACCATCAACAGACAACATTATGAAGCGTAATTTTGTTTTACCGTTGGTGTCAATGAGCTGTTATGTTTATAAATGCTCCTTTTTTGGTTATGTTCGATTTCTAATGTTCAGGATGCTTATTTGTTGGATTTTAACTATAAAATGGTGAATATGGAAAGATATTTTTATGCACTCTTTCAATACCAAGATGCAGTCATTTATATCAACGAAAATATTCTCAAATACAGGGTTTCAGCCTGTTATAATAAGACACTTGGTAACTAATTTCATTAAAATTAGTTTCTGTGTTCCAGAAGCGTTAACATTTTTAAATGACATTTTAGATTAGAATAAATAGTTTTAATATATACGGTAAACCCTTTCTAACTTTCTTCCTGTTTAGTTTTCGGGTAAAAACAATTTTCCGTGAATTTTGAAAAGTAGTACTATTTTGTAATTTTCGTTTTTACCTCGCTTAACATGCACAGAATAAATGATGAAACATAACTCCAATACTAGCCTTAGCATTAAAGAAACCAAATTGTCCTGTATCTTTAAAATGTTGTTTTATATACATGGAATCTAAGATTCAGTGCCGATGGGTGAGATTTTAGACAAAAAATTTAAGAGTTAATACTTAACTCAAAGTACATAAAACTGAACCAATTAATTTGCAAAAGCTATATTAGGCATTAATTAGTGCACAAAATGAAGTTAAATCAACATTTTCATGTTATTTTGAGTAAAATTAATGGGTTTTACTGCATGTTACCTCCATTTTTTAAATCCCCATCTATTTCTCCGTTTTTTCTAAATCTTGTCCCTCCAATGCCTGAAAATTAGACAGGGTTTGCTGTATATGAAAATGAGGTTGAGATTTTTTAACCCTTAAGAATTTAATCAGCTTGCTACTAGGTGAACCCTGCCTGTTTCCTTAAATATAGATTAAAAATATATTTTTACACAATTTTCGCGATAGAATTATTTATTACATCTGAACAATACAATCTAAATATATTTTTTCAAAATTAAAATTTATAAGTTATACTGTATCTGATACTTTCTAAATAAGCAATTTTCTGATCTTGGTCAAACGAGTTGGCGATGGAGCTTAAACTTCTATCAAGGTCTCTATGTTGTACCCTACTTCTAGGAACATAGGTTCGCACCTGTATTTGGGTGATTACGGCCTCGTTCAGAGCTTGGTAACTTTTATAGTCTTTTAAGGAATTCGATTATATATTTGAATGACTTCGTCCGATAAATCCTCGAAATGCATTATGTCCCCCTTTCAACTTTTTGTTTATTCTTCCTAAATTTTCAGTCGTAGACTCATAAACATTTCATAGAAGGGGGAATATCCGGGTGCGGTCCTCATTTGCCCGTTAAGTGAGCCGCATACATATATGGAATACAAATAGGACAGAAATGGCTCTACAATTGTCAAATGTTCAAGATAAAAATCTGTGGAAACAGTTTTCCAAATATTTCACTCATATTTTGGGGTATCAAAGGCAAGTGCTACATGCATTTTTATTTGAAACGCGAAATCCGGCTCGTTAACATACCCAGATCGAATATAATTGTGGGTTCACATTCTGTTCGTTTCCTTACTGTTGGACTTCCTACCGTTCATCTTTCTTAATGTTTATCCCCCTTACTGTTTTTCTATGTAAATTAATATAATAAATAATGCTGTCCATTAATCGCAGCTGTTGCTTTTAGAACTCACTTCTTTTTGAGTTTCCACGGTGCTAGTTGAGTTGATGTTGTTTAATGCTTCATTCATATTTTTACACAGATACTAAACAAATATGTGTTTATATTCCTGTTGTCTTTTATTAGTAGTTCACTCTGTTAATGTTGTTTTCTATATTCTATATGTTAACGCTGTACACTTCAAATCTATGGCAGATGACTTGGAACTTTTCTAAAAAATATCAACATTAACAACAGATAACGCATGGAATGTCAAATATGCTTTAAGATTTTTCGTTAGTCCACATGTTTTGTATACCTCATATATTACAATTGTCTGTGATAAGGGTATCAATGAATCTCGATGGGAAACAGTTCTGTCAAAGACCCGGGAAATAGTAGGATATTTTAAGCATGGCCCTGCAAACTTGACGGAGCTGAATGCGAAACAGTCACTGTTAAATACAAAAAATGATGTGCATATTCATAATTCTCAAACTCTTGGGAATTCAACCATTCAAATGATAGAACGAATTTCTAGAAATATAGAGGCAGTTATAAACGCCATTACATTAAACAATCCACAAGCATCGTTTGACATTACTTACAGATGCTGAATGCGATAAACTTACGCATCTTGTAATCATTGCTTGAACCATGTCGTTATGCGACTGGAATACTTGGAGGCGAGTTGTATATATTGTGCTCTTTCATACTTCTAACAATAACTTGCCCCCGTCGTTTAATGGTGGTTACCGATGACGATCCTGCATTCGATATCCAATTCAAAATTGCGTTATTTAATGACTTTGACACATACCTAGAATATATGAACATATTATGGTTGAAAATTAGTACAGCGTTAAACCTTCGTTTTTAAAATCTTAAATATATGCCAAAATGTGAACATGACAAGATTTGGTAAGAATTACACAAGCTTGTACTCAATACTGATTCAGAGAGTAAATTTTTAACTCCGTCTTCTTAACGACCTGCTTAAGAGGAGACGCTTCTGTGATGTGTCGAATTCGGATGATGATTGAGGAAGCACACTATCCAATGAAAATCTGATCGTATGTTGGTATAAATCTGAGCCCGAGATTGTTGACAATGAATGTCAACTTCAGTGGGGGAAGGAACGTGAAGGTCATTACCCCGCACTGGCCATAATTAATATCAAATACGTTTACACTCCTGTGACTGGTGTTCGTTGCGAAAACCTCTTTTCTTCTTCAGAAAACATAATAACCAAAAAAGAACTTCACTTTCCTCCGATAATGTCAACATGTTTTTGTGCCTGAATAACTGGCTGAACAAAAAATACACAAGGTGAAAGGAGACAGTGCAACAGCAATTATATTAATTATTTAATTTCTGTTTTGTCTATTTTTTGTTTTACGTCAAGAAACTAGTACATATTATTATTTTTATATTTATAGATTATTGTTGAGAAATGCTGGTGATGATAATAAATTTCATGGGATTAATCGCGATCAATTATTTTAATCGTTGGACAGCACTAGTAATTAAATATTTAACTTTACGGAGTTTTCATCCTAAACCGCACATGGGAAATTGACATATACAGTCGTTTGAGGGTTTAAAGGTTGACTTTTCCACGAAAATATGGATTCATTATTTAACAAATGTAGGAACATAATATAGACTATTTGATCAAAAGTTGCATAATTTTGGCGGCTAAAAATCTTGGGCCAATTTTAAAAACGCGTGCGAAAAATTTAGACCTTTTTTGTGAGTGACGTTATATTCACGATTTAAATGTTGATATTTCTATTGACTGTTTAAGTTACATACACTTGTTGCATGATAAGAATGAGTTCAGAAAACGATTCAAACATTACAGAAAGTAATTATGATCCAGTATAAAGAATAACTCATGCATTTTTGATGCCAATGGGAAGAAAAGAACTGTGATGAATCCCTAAAATCTTAAAAAGGGTAAAATATAATAAGAGCAGTTACAAGTTATATTTCCAGTCTCTCGTAATTTTATTAGGCAAACAAAGGCCGTAAATACTGCACCATGAAATTTCAGGCAAATAGAAACTCAATTTTAAAACTAAGACTCAACTTTTAGGATGGTTTGGATATTCCGAAATATGAGACAATTCCTCTGGAAAGTATCTAGTCCGTAGGAGTTTAAATACTCTTAAACTGTCTTCACTTTACTTCCCTTAAATCATTTTGTTCTTTTTTTTTATAAAAAACTACATATATATATATATGGATAGAAAAGTCAATCTTTTTTAATGTCAAAAACTCTTTAGAAACATAAACATTTAAACCAAAACATCAACGTAACTCATCAAAGTTTGTCACATATTCGCATAGGTGTGTTAATATTGGCATACTATTTATTGGCGCCAATATTATGTTAATTTTGACCAAAAAGTTTACATAATATTCCTATTTTCATTGACAACGGCATCAACATTTCTGTTTGGTTTCAACATTTGAACCTCCAAAACAGTGCATTCAAAATTGTACCAATTAGTCTAGTGAAATAAATGTAAATAACCAAAATAATGTTTAGACTCGCGCGTGCGTTTTTTGGCTCGGCCTGACTTGGACCCGCCAAAAATATGTGCATTTGACAAAAATTTTATATGGTGTTCTAAGATTTGTTAAAAATCGATTGCATATTTCTCTGGAAAAGTCAAAGATTAAACTGTCGAATGATGGTATATGTCAATTTCTCTTGTAAGATTTATGATGAAAACCTATTAAAGTTAAATATTTTATTAAATTAACTTAAATCAAAAAACAGTAAGGGATGCGAACAGTATCATGACGGAATTGTGTTCTTGTATTTTCCTCCAAAATTATTGGCATCAATCATGGGTTCTCAACCTGGGGGTCGAATGACAATTTTTTACGAATCGCCAAAAATTTTAAAAACGTGACGTATTTGTTTATTCAAATGTGTAAAACATTAAACTAATTTTTCTGTTGGATTTTAGAATAACTTTTATTTAATTTTATTTGAAATAAAAATATCTTACCAGACTAAATCACTTTATTTTGAAACATTTTAATTATTTCAGCGTAAATTTATTTGACTATTAATATCACATCCTATAAAACGGGTTGGCGCTACGTAAATTTACGTGATTGCAGGATCATATATACAATTGATATTCGTTATTTTATGAATATTTCCGCAATCTCTTACACAAATTAAATGCCTACCCTTTTTAAAAATAATACACAGTATTTATACAACTTTTTCAATTCAGCGCCCTATAAATCTGTGCATTTTAAAACATATATTATCAACTTCGCCTGTATAATATAACCTCAATTAATCTTGAAAATGTTTTAAATTATTATAAATTTTAACTTTCAAAAGGGAACTCCTGATTATATTTTAACCACTATATTCAACATAGCCCGAATCCAAGTGAGTTACTTTTTATAAAAGTGGAAGAAAAGTATCAAAAAATATCCTCAAAACTCGGTAAATTTATTGACGAATATAAGCATGGCTTAAAGCTTTATTTAATCAGAGAATGTGAATGATTGGTACGAAAGGCTCTGGCATTTATATAGATCCCTTCGAGGGGTTGAAAATCATCTCATATATCATAATTGGGTATATTTTTATATATTTATGTTTTACTGGTGAAATTATAATTTTTCTACATTTAAACGCTGTGATTAAAGCGAATTTTAAATACAGAAGGTTTATAGTTCGTGTTATTAATGGTAATATTTACACATGGAACTGTTTTGATTTAGTGAGATTTTTTGCAGGTTATCTGCAGACTACGTTTAAATACCGTACTTTCGGGTGTATAAGCCGCGGCTTTTTTCCCAAGATTTGAACCCCTCGGCTTATATTCGGATGCGGCTAATATATGAATTTTTACAGTTTACTATACTTTCTTCACTATAAGGCAACGGTTTTTTATATATATTTTAACTCCGCGGCTTATAAATTTAAACATAATTTTCTTGAAAATTTAGGGGATGCCGCTTATATACGGGTACGTTCTATACACCGGAAAATATGGCATTCATTCATGAATATATCGAAAATAACAAATGAAAAAGAAAATTAAACCAAAGATCCTGAAGAAAAGAAAGTATAATCAAGAATATTTTCTCCTCGGATTAGCTTCAATATTTATATCTGGTACCGAAAACCCCCCAACGCGTTATTAGAGGCGAAGTTCTATCAGCTGAATCGATGAAGCCGAGCAAACTGCAGAGTCATTTTGGCGTGCATCCCAACTTTTTGAACAAGGACACAAATTGTTTTAGATTGAAAGCAAATGGTGTCTGGAAAATCAGGGTTGAACGTTGGGGCAATTTCAATAATCAAAACATGGCTGCGGTTGATGTATCTTACTTGAAGCCCTCGGAATCGCCAGAGCTATGAAACCTCACACAATAGCTGAGGAGTTACTCTTTCCGGCATCAAAATATTTTGTTAGAGTCCTGATCGGACGGGAATTTGTTAATAAATTAAATAGCAAATACATATCCAACGACAGAGAACACAGAAAAATAGCTGATACGTCTGCAGATATTCTCGATCAGATAATGCAGGAAATGGAATCTTGTCCATTTCCAATATTTAGTATTAAGCTTGAAGAATCCACAGACATTGCATATTGCTCAAAATTGATGGTTTCTGTTAGGTATATTTATTATGATTTTTTTTAAGACCAGTTTCTCTTATGTCAAATTCCTGAAACAACTACTATGGCACCAGATGTATTTGAAAATATTTGTTCATTTCTATAAATTTAAAAACATCTTTTGGGATAATATTTATGGTGTAGGTAAAGATGATGCTCAAATTATGCCAGGATATCGGTCTGGATTTCAAAGTTTGGTAGAGACTGAGTCACTGAACAACATTTAAACTCTCTGGATTATTCATCGACACATTAGTATCGAAAACACTGCCACATGAATTACAAAACCTAATTGTAAATGTCATTAATTGGCTAAATTTTGTTAAATTAAATTTTTTGAAACAGTCGATTGTTTTCATAAATTTGTAACGGGTTTAATGCATCCAACAAGATTCTGCATTTTTAACACAGAAGTGAAAATGTTATCAAGGGGGAAAAGTTCTAATACGTGTTTTTGATCTTCATGAAGAACTCAATCTCTTTTTTAATCAGAAAACAAAACCATAATTTGACGCACTTTATAGAGAAGAATGTCAGATACAGAAAATAGCTTATCTCATTGGGATATTTGCCATGTTGAATGACTTAAATTTATCAATGCACAGACCAGGTGCCACAATGCCCGACTTATCAGAAAATATTAAATTCTTCCAGGTGAAACTTCAGCTTTAGCAAAAAAATGGACGAAAATAAAATTCACGTTGTCAACCTTATCTGGGTTCTATGACGCAATTAGGTTGAATCTGATCAAACACTTATAATTACTGTTACACAAAATTTTCACTTGCTTGAAGACAAAAGTTCATTGTATTTTCACAAGTTGCCTGACACCCTTTTTGAACTCCCATGAAGTCGCTTTACTGTCAACTTGAAGATGTTCCCGAGACATCATAGGAATGTTTGTTGAACTCATTGATAGCGGGAGAATATCTATATGTTTTGCTCTATTAATTTTCTGGAAATTTGAAAAATTTCACAAACCCTGTATTTTTAATGAACTATCTGGAAAGGAATTCTAAGTATGATGGGGTTGTAATTATTGTCGATCTGGCATAAATTAAAATCGAAAAATCCCTGATTCGATTGCCTTGCGAACATTTGTTTCATTCGTTTTCACAACCTGATTCGTGTTTGGTATCCAACTATGTGTGTTTATCACTGTGTTAACTCTTTTAAAAACCTCCAAATGATCTGTAAATTTTAAAAAAATGACAGATAAAGGTTATCCTATTCAATGAATTATTTATTGACTTGTGGCAACTTGTATCAAATAGATTGCAAAAATTGTTAAATCTATTTTAAAACCCATATCATATAAAATTGGGTAAAATATAATTTTTACTTAGAATGTGAAGATGCGAGTTTGTAACCAATTTTTAAATCTTTTTTCAAAAAATTTATTTCATTCTCTATGACGTTTCGATGCAATTCTATGGGTAAATTGTTGCGCTGTAGGAAATAACCATTTGTAAACTAGATTTAATAAGAGTAAGCACCTATATAACAGATAAAAAAGCTCAGATAATTTGATATCGAATGCAAGGTATGTGAGTTGGTTGTCATCTTGTACATTTAAAATGAAAGATCGCAATTGTAGCTACGTCATAGCTAAATTTATTTATTATTAGGTGTCGCGTCTGCGCTAGATAATGCTAATACAGGAATAAGTATTTAGTAACATTAATGACGTCATAACATATTATTTATTACCTAGCCAATCTTTTATATCACAAAATATTATGTTATTTACAGCACACAATTCACACCAATACCAGAGAAAAGAATATAACAAAATAAATGCTTTAAGGAACTCGCGTAGCGTCACGATATATATATATGTTGTCATCTTTTGCAATTTATGATCAATAGGCTAGTATTTTGGTGAAGTTAATTATATCAATATGTAGGCTTGCATGTCTCAGAAACAACTCATAATATTTGGTATTTTGAAAAAACGGTTTTTAATTCTTTAAGACCCCTAACCTTACTGAATGGCCAGAAATGAAAGTCCCTCTAAAATATCATATATATATATATACTCCGCGAAACCATTAATTGTGAAATATTTGTACGTATGTGGATTCTTCAAGCGGAATACTAAATATTAAAACCTCGGAAAATTTCAAAGAATATCTGTAGATATATAGGCTAGTCGTTTCTGACAAGTGTAAGTAGATTTGTAAATTTTACCGAATTTTCAATAAATTCTGCTATAATCACAATTAAAACAATATTTTTGACTGCTTGGAACAACAGTTCAAGGTTAACGGTGTCCGGTTTAAAGGCTCAAGGGTCTTTGAGAGTTCAAAAAATAAAAATATTTCACACCGGCTATGTTTAAATTATTGTAATTACTACATAAGTAGTCTTGTATCTTAAAATTCATGACCCAAACATTTTAAAATTCAGCCTCACCTTGTCTTCAGCTTTTTAATGATTTTTATTTTATGATGTTTCAGCTTGCTTTGATTCGTAGATTCATTATTAGAACTTCGAAAAAATAATTAATCGGAAATTTCAAAACCAAATGTAACTATTGAGGTGAAAATGTAGCATAAACTATCGTCACATTTTATTTTTTGCCCGATATTTTGTTTCAGATAGTATTAAATTAATAATAATAAGAATCTAAGAGTTGTGAATTGAATATGTTGTGCGACATTTTCAAATAATTCAAAATAGTACCATTTATAATTCGATATTACGAACTATAAAACGATGGCATTTTATTCATATCGAAAGGCGATGCGTTTAAATTAGGTCACAAGATTGGTAGATCTCATAACAAAACCAGAAACGGTGATATCTTATCCTACAATGGCATAATGTAACGCGAAGCAAGACACATCGACACCGTGTAATTTAAACTGATTTTTGGCGTTATAATTATTGAAATTATATTGATAAATTTAGATACAAAATGCGTCTTCCAACGGAGATTGAAGAGCAATAATTCAATCTATTTTAAATGATGAATTTTTTCAATTAGACTTTTTACAATTATGAACATGCAAAAATACATTTTTTCGATGGTCTTTGGCGAGGTTGTGAAATTCGTAATTCCACCCACCGGTTTAGACCAGCTGGCTTAACCAATCAAAGTTTAAATGACAACAAATTAATGTTCTGTAATAAATACAGTAAACCCTGTCTATTTTTAGCCAACAACAATTTTCTTTAGATTCTGACGAAAATTAATATTTCGTAATTTTCGTTTTCAATTAATTAGACATGTGCAGAATAAATGATGAAATCAAAACATATACTAGCCTTAGAATTATCGAAAATAAAGAAATTTTTGAGTATCTTGAATAGAAGCTATGATCAACCTTCACATGATTTGTGTCTAGGTTAAACTGTCATTATAAGAAGATATATCTGCTCAGGCGATGTTTCTGTATAAAACTGCCAAAAATATACTAGAGGTCCCACAAATAGATCCAAACTGAGAAAGGTATATCAACTAAAGTACGTATGAACAATTTTATACAAAATTAATTGAAAGACTGCGGTTAATAGAATTTTGCAATCAATCAAATACCAAAAAATGTTAAACCAGCTCTTATACAGTCAAACGATTAAAAAAACATGCACATGATTCAACTAATAGAACAGAATTCGCCGATGACTATTGTTGTTTCTAGATATGGGATTCAAGATTCAGTGCCGATCGATGAGATTTTATACAATTAAAACAGTTTAATTGTCCATTATAAACTCAAAGTGCATAAAACGGAATATATACATTTGCATAAAATTATATGAAAGGTTTATTACTGGGCAAAGGGAGCTGAAATCTAAATTTTCATGTTATTTTGAGGTAAATTAATGGCTTTATTCTGCAATTAACCCCCATTTTTTGTTAATCCTGTCTATTTTTCCGCTTTTTCAAAATCTTCTTCCCATGTTCTCAAAATTAGACAGGGTGTACTGTATTTTTTGTCAGATTTCGAATTCAGATAATTTAAAATGTTTTAACCCATAATGTAGACATAAATAAATTTTCTGGTGTTCGACAATCGTTTTTAGTATACCAAAAAATTTTGAAATTCATCGCAATGTTAATGAACTCATTTTTAGATTAGAGGTCATTTTATTCAAGTGAAATAACGGAAAATAAATCCATATCAGTCGTACAATTATCTTAATCGTCATCATTTCGCATACCTAAATTTATCTGAAATGCTCTTAACCCATATAATTTGTTAATAATAAGGATCATAAACATTTGACATTTTACTATTCCTATCTGCTGGTTAAAATGTAACTGTTCAAAGGTGAAAAAAATAAAAAACCATTAAATTCTTTTTGTAAAAATTGAAATTTTAATATTTTCTAACGCCTTTGATGTTTGAGCTTGTTTGAATAATATTGTGAATAAAATATGATTCTATCCATCAGAATTCGATGAATGAATTTAGTATAATCTAACTGTTATGATGGATTAGTAATACCTATTCTGTCTTGAATTAAAATCAAAGAAATCGTGAATATTTGATCACAAAAACGTAATATTTTATTAAGGTTATTTTGAATATATTTTTAAATCAATTTTTTTAAATGTGATCGGTTTAACACGAGTAGCGTCTCAGTAAAACTTGAAATGGAATGAAAACCCAGAATTTGCCTGAATTTACATTAAAGTGTATTCGAGTGACATATTAAATATCCCCACTTATATACACTTTTCGGGTAGCGCCCTGTCTGGGTGTGGCAGGTGAATATTGATTTGGACGTTAGGTTAGCCGTGGATCTCCAATGTTCATGATCTCATAGATGTGGTGGGTGGTCCCCAGGATCCTTCCGATGGTCGAATCGTTATTACCCCCACCCGAGGATTTACTGAATAGCAGATTTAATTCCATGAGCATATTTCTTTTGAGGATAGTGTGTTGTTCATTAATAAAACAAATAGAGAGGTAAATTAATTGACTAAGCAAATTTCTTGATGTTATTATTCCCACTCATCCGGTTTTACATGCGCATCACGCAGTTTTTTATAAACTCAGTCCATTTAGCAATGAAATAAACTCAATTTTATTCAAATATTATAACAATATTTAGATTATTTCCTTGTATGTTACATCATTTTGATTTTAAGTATGTCAACGAAGTGTTTTTATTGATAATACAACCGTAAGTTATCTTAAAACACAAAATAATTGTGCTGGCATTGAAATGATGTTTTTCGACAATTATTATTCAGTCCATGTATCAAATACAGACATATCTTGAGTCTAGTTATTTCTTTAAATTGTCAATCTCAAAATGAAAGATATGAGATATATGGTCCATAACCTCCCATACTAATATTTTTATCATGTTTTGTTTTCTTTATCGCTAAATTTAAACTGGTGGACAAAAGGATCATATCCTGAACACTTCTCACTTGTGGCGCATGAGTCTAATTTACGTTTTAACAAATCTTGTGAGTATTAAATCTATATGTATCATAACAATCGGATTATTCAAAAATGTATGAGAGGTCTGTAGGTATTTTTATAAACATGATTTCAATAGCAATAAATTATAAATTCTGTGATAACTAGGGTTTGATTATTCGATATTTTTTACACAAGATGTCGAATCAAATTTGGCCCCAGCGGTCAAAATAGGGCTTAATTCAAAATGTTAAAAATACAGCTTATCTACTTAAACAGCTACTAGCTCAAGTAAAAAACCGTAACTCTATGTCTGCGATACCTAAATCTGACGATATTGGAATGCCGATGATTGGATTCGGGTATTTAAACTTTCTGATAAAAGTACTTGGAAAATTCCCAATACTACCGCTGAGTCGTTAGTTTCATCGGCCATCAAAGTGTGTTACACTCACTTCGATTGCGCAGATGAATATTCTAATGAAGCCGTGATTGGAAAGGCTTTTGAAAGAGTAAAAAATCGTCAAGATCTATACATTGCATCAAAGTTGAAGCTAGGCCATTTTTAAAAAGACCAACTGATAATGCTCCACATCTTGTACGCCCTGCGTTTTTAACAACCTTAGAAAATCTTAAATTGGATTATTTGGATCTTTACCTTGTAACATATTGATATTTTCAGATTCACTATCCCTTTAGAATCGGCGAAGATAACGAGCCTTTATATTGCACCAAAGGCTTGGTTTTAGAAACATGGAGAGAGATGATCAAACTCAAGGAGACAGAAAGGGTCAAAAGAATTGGAGTCAGCAACTTTACGGCCAAAAAATTACAATGGATTTTGGATGAAGAAGAAAAACCTGCAAACAATCAAAGTACTATTTAAATAAAACTCAAGTTGAAATTCATCCATATTTTCCTCGAAATGATCTTATTAAATTTTGTAAAGATCGTGGCATTGTCGTATCTGCATATTCTCCATTGGGAACACCAAACACTGTGTACAAGCACATAAATAATACCTCGCCTGATATTCCAAAAATTCTTGACGATCCCATGATAATCCAAATTGCTAAAAATCACTTGACCACTCCAGCTCAGGTTCTTTTGAAATGGAATATTATGCGAGAATGTCCGGTCCTGGTTAAATCTTCGAGCAAAATAAGAATGAAGGAAAATCTAGACTCTCTAAAAGTTGAGCTAACTCAAAAGGACATGACATTAATTGGAATTATATCAACACGATATCTATATGTTAATATCGACCCTCTGGTACCAAAGGATCGACGAGCTGACGATTGTTTCGAGGATGAATACTTTAATGAATAATATTGCCAAAAATAATTGTTTAAAAAAGTTACTTTTCAGATAGAAGTAAACGTTTGTAAAAAAAAACAATAATTTTTGAGCATTATCCTCAGATATCGATGGTGTCTTAAGAGGCCATGGTTAATGCATGGTATTTTACTAAATGTGGGTTATTAAAATCATTTCATTTTCCATGATGGTTTTTTGGGATTCTTTTATAAACTTAAAGATGGATATTCCCCATAATTTTGTGACCTAACAAGTTACTGAAGCGCTTAAAAAAAATACACAGACAATTTTCGGCCTTATTAAATTACAATCGCCAGCTTCAGCTTTGTAAAAAACATATTTAGTTTTGATTACTGATGGATTAAAAGATAATTGATGGACCATGTAAAATTTTGTAAAAACTGGACTAAATTGAATTTTACATTTATAATTTCGTATTTTAAAATATATTCTTTAAGTTAACTATGAAACAGACAGGTTTGAAGGAAAACAAGGAAAATAGAGATATTAATATAATTTATACCATATTTCAGACAAATTGTCAGAATGCTTCAATCGTGATGTCCTAGAACTTTAATCAAAATTTCCACAAGATTTTAAACAGATAAAATTTACATTTTTAAAAAGAATATGTGTAGTGCTCGTGAAAAAAAAACTACTAGGCTCGAGAATCTAACAACTACAATCGGGGTCTGAGATCTGAATAGAAACTGCTAAAATGGTTGAGAAGAGAGTATTTTGTCAGTTACTTGGGCCACAACTTATCAAACTCCTCTACGTCAAGAAGACCATTTGATCGGATTCATTTGTTATGAGTGATGACAAAAACAAAGATGTTATTCTTTTGAAATTCTTGAAAGTTTTCTGAGTACTGAAAACGTATATTTAAACATACACATCAATCCACGTGAACTACTATTCTCGAAATTTAGAGCTTTACAGTTGGACATGAGTACCTTTATGTAAATCACTCTATTGACAATATCAAATGCACATTCTTCTTGGATCTCAGAAAACGATTGTGCTTCTTAATAAATGAATAAAAGAGGCTTGCCTTTACAGTATTTCGGTGAACATCTTTGAACAATTTTTTGTTATAAAAATTTTAAACATCTTAATTGAGACATTCGTACATTTGGATGAAATCGGTGTAGGCTGATAAAATAACATCTACGATAGCACGAAAAGTTCAGCTTAAAGATCATCAGAAATTCTTCTCATTCACTTAAATTCAGCAATTAAATATTGAGTCGAATATATATTTCTCTCTTCTTCACGGGAATTTAATAGATGTCTTGTCGATATTCTGAATTTTAAACAATTCTAGGAGCCCCAGAGAATGATAATACAAGAACTTTTAGAATGATCGTGAAATTTTTAAAATAGTTATTATAAAAGGAGGATATAGATGCCCCAGACCCTTATAGCCTCGAAAGAAGTTAGTGATGATAGTAAAAACAGGTAATAGCTATGGTGATATACACCATTTCCCGTTAAATATGTCCGACTTTCCAATACGAACAATCAAATGTTCCGTTTCTGGTGTTTTTGTTATTATAAGAAAGTAAATGATAAATGGAAGAGAGATAATTGCTGTTATACTCAGGCCAATCTTAGTAAAAGACTGCTCGCATAAGACTCGATAATCTAACCGCATATTTTCAAGAGCCTAAAAAATAGAATCTATAAAATTTCATTTACTTTTTTATAACAATAATACCAAATAAAGAACTTTCGAATGTCCACATCGGAAAATTCGACATATTCAACGGGAAATTTGTAATTGACATAAGGAAGTGGTTTTCCAAACTGCACTTCACCAAGAAATTTTGGCCGTCTGCAGTACGTTCATCGCCAACCAATATCCATTTCCATTGACTTTGTGCCTCTGTGATGATTTTATTAATAGATTCCTCACTCATTAATTTCAAATATCACTTCCAGACCTCAAATGATCATGTCTTCTAACTCCAGATTTGGATTATTAGATTTTATAAGGGTTTTTTGTAAAAATTTATCATGGCCTTTGAAATAATGATTATGATAACTGTGCTTTTTTTATCGTTTTCCACGTAAAATAGATAAATTCTAAAAACGTATTTGTCTTTAGTTTGCGTCTATCTAATTTGCTCTTTGAAACTAAAAATCCCTCCCCGAAAAATATTCTGATAGAATTTACATAATTTTATTGTTAGAATTATGGTCAATACATTGTAGAAGTCTCATCTTTTAGATTAATTGATGACTCCTATTCGATGAGAAGTTGAATTGCCCCTCCTCGTGTTGGAATATATGAGAAAGTTGATTCAGTAAAACATGCTTTCTCGCGGGTAAAACTAAAACATAATATAGATAGCTTGATGTCGCAGTTGCCACTTTGTTACAAATAAATCCGCAGACAAAATATTTATTCATTAAAAACCTTTAAAATGTCGAACATTTAATTTGTTAACACTGCTTTATTCCTAAATTAAACTAAAATGATGTTTTAATCTGGAGGATTAAATGTGGGAGAATTCTTAAACAGATCCCTATTTACAAATAACAATATAATGAGATTTCAGTATTCTTATTATATAATCTTTAACTCAAAAAATAGGATATTTTAACCATTTTTCATTGCTAATTTCTGATAGATTCATCGTAAATTTCAATTTTTTTTTGAATGAAATGAATTCAAAATTGTTAAAAGTTTATTTAAAAGAACACTATCAAATTTAATTATGATGGATAAGGATGAAATAAATTGAATTAATACTTTGGAGATTGCAGAATATCACTTGTTTTTTGAGTGGCGAAAACGAACATTTTTCCACACATATTAAAACAGTAGAGGTGCTCTGCTCGATGTGGAAGCGTATTCTAAATTTTAACGTGAATATTTTTTAATGACTGCTCTTGTCAAACCACTCAGAAAGTTATATTCAAAGCTTAGAAAAACACTCCACAGCATGTATTGATGAAGAAATCAGCCTACCTAAAGAGCATTGCAGTTTGAATCTTTTTAGAAATTTTAAATTATTTTTATTTCTTACAAAAACTGAAATTTTGGAAAGGAAAATGGTATATCTCCTCATTTATAATTTGAAATCCTGATATGGCTGCATTTTTAGAAGTCGCGAAATAAATTTTTACAAAATCCAAATTTATTTCATCCAAAAAACATGAAAATTTGGAGCGGATAGCGTTGTATTTGAGACATTAAAAATAAATATAAATATAGCACAATATTCTTGACATAAAATATTTTTCAACCTGCGTTCCGGTGCCTGTATTTCAAAAACACACTTATACTACATGCAAAAAACAACGATAATTTCCAAAAAATATAGAATAATTATTAATTTTGAATGAAATATAACAAAAATATCCTGAATCCTTTAGAAAAAGAACGTTTCACTGTGTTCCGCGCAAAAAGGTCATAAATACACATAAAAATGACAAGTTAAATAAATACACCCATGACCAGCCAATTTTCCACTTTTTAAAATTTTCATTGGAACATCAGCCAAAGGAAATCATCAACCAAAGGGAAAGGTATTTTTTGCTTGTACCGTGTTGTTTATCCTATTTTTTAACTATATCTATGATGCGAAAATAGCAATCGCAATGCTCGAATGCCGTCTTGTTATTGCGCAAATCATTAGATAAATATCGATATGTTCAGAGGAGATATTCTCTTTCTAGTAAAGTTTAAAGTGTTTTAAAAAGTTTCTTGCATTTCTTGAATTGGAGCAAAAAAATTAACATCGGTTTTAGGATCTAGTAAAGAATACGCCCCCCCTTAAGACTCAGATTAGTTTTTAAGCCAGTTTTAATCTTTAACACAAACACGATTTTGTAAAATAAGCTTTTTAATCACCTTGTTTACTTTAATTTTTTTTAATTTTTTCTCGCTATCTAAAAATTAATTTTGCATTTTTATAATTCACAAAACCCAGAGTCTGGTTAGAATTTAATAAAAAAAGTAGAATTCCGATAAAATTTTCGGATGATAAATATCGAGTTTTATTATACCTGTTAATGTTTCTTAACAATACTATGTAAGAAAACCCAGTTTCTAGTTAAAAAAAGTTTGAATGGCTTCAAGACATGATTTCTGATGAAAATAAACCATTTTTATTATTTTTGAAGTATATGTCAGAAGCATTCGAATAAGAAACTTGAGTTAACTGGGAGAAGTCGTTAGCGAGCAATGGTTTGCAACCATATCCATTATTAAA
>JWZT01002207.1:186561-203931 GCA_000827895.1 Thelohanellus kitauei
AGGGGGGCGTATTCTTTACTTTAACCCGGTTTTACAATAACATGTTCTTTTTAAAAAATGAGTTTGAGGCAAAAAATTATGAGATACTCTTCAAATTTTGATTTGCGGGTCGTCCTGCCGACATTTAAATAAACGGTAAAAATTTACACTGTTGTCTTTTACATGAGACTATAAAGTTTGGGTGTGTTTGGAAATTTTGTTCGAATTCTCACTGATTATACATAAAAACTTCGTATTTTGTTCAATACTCTAGTATTTTACGTCGTATTCCTCAATTAAAGCAAAAACGCCTTCCTCGTTGGTTGATAATTGGTTTTGGTTGATGTTCTGATGAAATTTTGAAAAGTGGAAAATTGGCTAGTAATGGGTGTTAATCTATAATAAATTCCCATGATTAGTTTAAATATTTAAAATTTCCAAAAAATGTGGATGAACCCGTTCTCCGCGTTCCATGTAAAAAAAGAAATGCTTACCAGAAATTATTCTGATTCGTTCTAACATAAACTAAAAATTATGAATTTCAGACAAAATATTTATAGGGGGTGAAAACACTATAAAAACACATACGAAAACCAAATGATCTTTAGTATCTAGCAGATGAAGGATTAGTCCTTGATAAGGTAAAATTAGGTAATTTAGAACAGCATGCGCCTTATGATCATGTTTCTTACAGTATTAGTCGGCTCAGCTAATAATTTCAATTTCAAAAATTAGCCCAGATGTATCTGAATTTATTGATTAATATTACTGGTTTTTAGTTGATTAAAACATTCGACCTGTTCTTCAGATGAAACAAGAAAAAGTTGATTGGCAGTGATAGGAGAGTGATCCTCCTTGAGTCGTACTTTCCATATCAAGTTTTAACCGCGCGTAAATACATGGTAACGTTTAACGAAGTCGAAATTTCATTGAAATAGAGAAGATCAGGATTCCTCTAAGCCCGATACACTCAAAATACATCTTTTTAGATGCAGCGTTTTTTCAGAACAATTTGATGTTTTGCAGTAAACTTCAAAACTTACATTTACAAGGTATCATTGTACCTCGTTAAAGTTTGTTTACTTTTTACACTGGTAAGATATAAATTTTTTCGTTTTTACCTAAATTTATTCTGATTTTTGAACTATTTAAAGTTTATAGGGATTCTGATGTCGGTTTTGTAAAATATTAGAGGATGGTAAAAAAGTAAAGATGGTTTATAAATTAGGATGATATTCCAATTATATTAAGACTTATTAAGTTTTTTAGATTAATAATTATTTATTAAAAGCCAATTAGTTCATTTATATTTGGTATTCATAAAAATGATTGTGTTTCTGATTATTAATATCATCAATTTTGTCAGTGGATTTCCCTCTGCTTTAGAGCCGCCAATATCTTGTTATAAAATTGTCTAATTTGTCTTTATTTCAGTTACATCAAAATTATAGCCGTTATTTTTCATTCCGATTTAATGAAAATGTTCATTATAGTCCACCTATCATGGCTATGAGAGCCAAAATAATTTATCAAAAGATACCTTCATTGGAGAAATTAAAAGAAGAAACAGTTTTGTACCACCTCAGGTATGTCCATGCTACCTGTAATGAAACGATTCATGTAAATTATGGTGAAAATAAAGATGTTTCTATTGTGAGTCGATTTTTACTATCAGGAGTTTAAGATATTTATTAGCGCCGAATTTACAACGAAACCCTTCACCGAATATCGTTTTTTTCTTCAGGGAAAACCTGAAAATCAGCTACATATTATTTCTGACTCACAATCGTTGGTATCTTTGTTTGTAAATTTTGTATCAGAAGGGGGAGATGTAAGAAAATATTTGTTTTGAGATTATAACGAGACCTGTAAATGGCATAAAAGAGCTTCCAAATATATTCTATATGACAAGAAATCAACACACATCCTGTATCATGCTTTTTGTATTTCTCTTCCTTAAATAAGTTCATGACAAAAATCATATACCTCAAACTTGAACGGTTGAACCTTAAGTTAAAACTCTATTTTCAAGTGGTGGAAATGATATTTGAAATATATAATCACTCTTCAATGACAAATCGTCACAAACTCTACGAAACTTCTCTGTCTGGGTGGAGATATAGATGCTCTATTGGTAATCGAAATATTTTTGAGGACCCTCTTATCATTTATGATAGGTTATGGAAAGTAATTTTTCATATTAATTTAGAATTTTTATACTCGAATTTCCATTAAAGAAGTTACTACAGGAGACGTGCAAAGGTCAGACCTCCATATCAAGGAAAATGAAATAAAATATATTGGAAGAAACGATTTTAAAGATTTGAATATAAAATGGTTTCCTTTTTCTCGAAACAGGTTGCGTGTTCGTGACAGAAGTAAAATTTATTGTCAGCAGACATAAGTGTGAAGCATTATTTTAGTTTACCTTTGTTTAAATTGGAATTATTTGTGCAAAGGTGTGTTATTTTTGGTGTGGTACGATATTTAATGTTCAGGAAAGTCACAATTTAGAATATAAATATAACAACTATCGCATCATTCATTATCTTTATGGACTTTTCGGATATCAAGACTCAGTAATTTATATGAATGAAAATATCCATAAGAAATACGTTTCAACTTGTGTAAATCGAACAGATGGTATGTGTATACATCAAACTAAGTATCCGTATCCTCTAATAAAAATTAATGACCAAATTAAACTATTTATATCTATTAAAAAATATATCTTGTATGCCAAATAATCGTTCCAATAAATTATATTGATTTCACCAGAAAAATATGACCATCTTCAGATTTGGGATATTGTTGTAAAGACCCTTAAGTAACATCAGTCCTGAATTCAAGGTTAAAATAAAATTTAATGCGATGAAATTCAGGCCTTTATATTTTAAGCGAGTGATATATCAGGTTTTTAAACGGCCGAAATATCTAATATGAATATTTCTTATGTGATGACGTCATTAAGTAATGCTATTTCATGGATATAGGCATTGATAAAACAATATTAACATCGAATTTCCTTGTATAGCGAAATTAATTCGTTCATGCAATTGTTCGTTTTGCGAATTGTGATTTTATGTATTTTCCCAAATCATTCTAATTTGTTCTAGGACCAGCCTACAATGAAAATGTTAAGAAAATAGATGAAAACAGAATAGTTGAAAAAAACACTCGCCAAAGAAAAATTTATCTTAGATATCAATGAGATCAGATCAAGGGTGCACAAACTGTTTTTGCCTTGAGCCTCAGACATTATGTGGTGTGTCCGACTCAATTGAAAATATTTTTTTTTACTCTAGCCTATGTTTCGTCATTAGTGAGAAGGATAAGTCTGAATGCTAGCAAGATCTTTGTAGATATTTAGTTAAATATTCGTCGTGTCCGACTCCAAATCCAACCGAGGTTCTTCTCAGCTATATTTGATCTCAGTGTATTCTTGTATTATTTAATTACTGAAGAGGTTTATATATATAATTACGTGATTCGCCATTCGAGTAAGCATCTAAGACTGACCACATCTAATTGCCAATAATCAAGAAATGACGGCAGTTTACATACAAACAGATCAACAATAAAATTAAATTATCAATTGTGCTGTTTAAGAGCTTCATAACTTTCAGTCAATTCCATCAGCGGTGTTTCGTAAACGTAGCAAAATCTGCGTAAGGTCATATCAGTACTCTATCTGAGAAGCTCAACATATCGGGAAATGAAAAATATTTCAAAACTTTTAAATTAATTCAGAAGAACGTTAACTTTAGTACTAAGGGCTGACGCTCATTATACATATTGAATTTTAAGTTGTATTAAACTTGAAAATGCTGGTTTTATCTATTCAAGTGGTCTGTCAGAAAACACTGTGGTATTTCTGAATTTGATGGAAAGAAATTCGAAAAAATCAGATATCAATTATACAAAGTATTTAAACAATTTTAAGAGACTGCAACCGTACATCTATGGTATAAGTAACATCAGATTTTCTGAATCAATCTCTTCAAGAAATTAAATGAATTTCTGGTAATTGAAAACTCTCTTGATTATCAAATTTGCAGAGTTAAAAATAATTCATAGCAATATCTAATTTCGAAAGCCGTTCACGAGCGATTCTAGATAAATTATGCAGTTGTATCGATAGACATCATTTAAATTCCATTTCCCTGCTAATAGGGGACACACTGAACAATAGCCTTGATACTTTTCCAATCAACCAGGGCACGCCTATCATTGTTAAGCTTTATAGCTTTGATCACTCGAATTTGAGATTTCCAAAAGACTAAATCACATCGCAGAATATCATCATTGATATTCTACCAATTAGTAAGAGCAATCACAATTATTCTTGATTTATTTAAAATGTATCATTCACTTTACCTACGAAACCAGCAGCTGTTTTGCCCAAAGATGTCAGTGAACTCGTCAACAGCAATCAAAAATTAATATAGATAGATTGAAAGTTGTTAGAGTAAATGTTTAAAAAGCGTCCGTTTCAAAAGATTCTTTGATGTTTATGTGAATTGCCGTTAATGCGAGTAAAACCTCGTTGACTAGATCAGAAATTTTAGGGTAATTTCTCTGCCAACTTGCATGCACTTTTTGAAAAATCAAAAAGAATAACGATGATCTGGCAAAATATTGTTGTCTTCAATTTTTTTATCAAAATTTTTTGGGTGTTTCCTCACCTTTTTTCAGTATCTCGGTTTTGGCCTTTCTTACAAAGGATTTTAGGTCATCTAAAATATCAGAATCCTTCTTTTAGTAGTGCAGGTTGCATTTGAACTTCATCAGCACTGCTATAGATTCAAAACAAATTAAGCACAAAGCTGATTCATTGAAATGGTGAACGAAATATTTATTTGTCCACTCTTGTATATAATGAATTGTTTTCGTCATCAATTTCAGGCTTCTTATACCCAATTTTGGACATTTATGCATGGTCAAATAAAAGTAGGGCAAACTAAGTTTTTTCTTTATTCGTGCAAACCCACCATTAACATTGAATAATTATTAGCCAGCACGAGTTTGTCCACTCCTGTAGTATAATAATGACCAAAGTCCCTGACTGAAGACCAGGCCGTGGGTGTCGGAATCGATGAATAGATCAGTTCAGATTCTGATATATTTCAGTTATATTATGTAAAATGCTATTTGAATGTACTTGATCCCGAAATCAGAGCTTTGGCATGAATCGGATTGCAAATTGTAACATCGAAAATAGACACATATTTTGATTTCCTTCAGCACATTAATCGTAAATACAAATGATGAAAATGAATGCAGCTTGAGAAATTGTAATAATCTACGAGCTTATGAGATGAATTCCTCAAATTTTTAAATTAACCTATGAAAACGTAGTTTAACGTACGATTATCATCAACATGCATTTGATTTGGTTTAGAAATCATTGTCTTCATCGTGTTTGTTCAGCATTATGTCTGCTTTTTACAAGTTCTAACGCCCTAAAATTCGTTAGTATTTAGAAAATTGTAAAATAAACGCCAAAGATTTTGATATTTTCAGAAATTATCATGTGTTTTAACGTGAAAACTCATCCAAATTATATGGTTTTTCGATCTACATAATAATCCTTGCAATCAACTTAATAAAAGCTGTCACAGATCACAAACTTATTGTTTGGGCCGTATTATAAACCTCTTTTAATCAATTTTCTCTTTTCAGTCAATTTCGAAAATTCTGAAATACAACTATTGATGCAAAACCAAATATAAAATTGATCGCTGTAAGCCAATAAATGTTGGCGTAAACCAGATGACACATTGGATAGAAGCAAAAACAAAGTGGAAGATGTAAACAAGACTAGTTATAAAAATATTTGATATTCAACCAACGTCATAAGAGCCATATGGTTCTGATGAAGACCAAAAATGGACAGTGGCAAATAAAACGCTGTTCGGGTTTTGTAACAGTCTTGTCGCTTGCAATAATCAGCCTAACATAATCAGTATTGTGAGAAATGTCTAAAAATGAGGAAAAATTTTGGAAGAGAACATGAAGTGATATGGGTCAAAATTGAATATCGAATAAAGTGTGATATTCATCATCGATTATTTCCTAATGTATAACGCTATCCTCTTCTCAGAAAAAATTCACATCAATTAATACAACTATTGATGCAAAACCAAATATAAAATTGATCGCTGTAAGCCAATAAATGTTGGCGTAAACCAGATGACACATTGGATAGAAGCAAAAACAAAGTGGAAGATGTAAACAAGACTAGTTATAAAAATATTTGATATTCAACCAACGTCATAAGAGCCATATGGTTCTGATGAAGACCAAAAATGGACAGTGGCAAATAAAACGCTGTTCGGGTTTTGTAACAGTCTTGTCGCTTGCAATAATCAGCCTAACATAATCAGTATTGTGAGAAATGTCTAAAAATGAGGAAAAATTTTGGAAGAGAACATGAAGTGATATGGGTCAAAATTGAATATCGAATAAAGTGTGATATTCATCATCGATTATTTCCTAATGTATAACGCTATCCTCTTCTCAGAAAAAATTCACAATTTTATTCTGTGTTTGGAAAAAATACTGTTAAACGTTTTTCACTACAGTTGGTTTTGAGAAAATGGAAATTAACTGAAAATTCATAATATCGCTAATAAAATGTTTATTAGTCCGCTCATCCAAAAATATTTGATTTGGGACAACTTTTTTTCAATAGATTGCAATGATTATTAAGTAGATTGAAGAATCTTGTTTGTAAAATAAATATTTCGCTCCAATTTTTCAGTTATTAATCAGGATTAACCATATGAAGGAAAAGAGAACTAATAAATTCAAGTCAATTACAATAATTGGCATTAGGATGGACGAGTTGGAGGAAATATGGTCAAACAGGTTTCAAAAATAATTCGAAAACATAGAGACAAATTACTATCTTTGTTAGTGATGCCTTTCGCTCTAATTGACTAAACGATCCATTCTTTACTACTTGAAAAACATTTTAATCCACCCTAAACAGACCATTTGTATTTTTTTATTTATTTTGCTTGTATGACGAATATATTTGAAAACACGTTAAAGAGATAATCACCTGAAACAACTGGTAAATCATGAAGAATGAAAAATAATCTCTCAGATGTTCCGAAAAGTTATGGACGAAAGATTTGATTCATGGACTTCCACTGTTAATGAACATTTCCATATGAAAATCTTTATGTTAACCATCAAGTGGTCAAAATTTGAAAGGTGTGATTAGCTGTTACCTCAAATAGAAACGACATGGGTGAGATAATACTATAAAGGGAAAAAGTGAGATTCAAGTGGTAACGATTAAAGTAAAACTCGTTTGTGTCGACTGAGAATTGTCAGTTTAAAGTTGACTTGACATGATAAATAACTGAGTTTATCACTAATTTAGAAATCAAAGTAGTTGAATGAATGAGAATTTTTAATAACTTTCTCGATTTATTGCTTGATGCTTCAAAAATTACTGAAAATCTATGAGTTACTCACTTAGAAAGCTCAGTTTACCATCAATAATTATTTTTTGTACCAGCTTCATCTTTGGTTCGATGGGACAATATCGAGTTTCGTATTTTGGCCATAAAAGTGAAAAACTGCAAACGAGATTGATGACGAAGTGTAGTGAAATGTTCATGAATAAAATATTTGCTATTTAAACCTTTAATATTTAAGCAATGGCTATGATAAATCAGAGAATAGATTATGGATGTTAAAGCGTTCATTTTTGATTATAGTTTGATGTGAAAAATGGAAACTCCTGCCAGAAAGGTTGAATTAAGCTCTGTAGGGAAAGTGGGGTTGTTGTCGAAGTTTATACTTATCAAATGTGAGGTGTGGGTCATTTTAATGGGATTAGGATATGATCAGATATCTTCGAAATTGCTTGGATACTTTTACTGATAAATATATATACATAAGCTATCTGACAAAAATAATCTTAGTTTCATGTCTCGTTCATTAAAATCTGGATGCTGTTAAGGTTTTGTCAACTGATCACAATTATTTATGTTTAAGCATCATGATTATTACTGTAACAATTATCAAACAACGGAAATGTTTTGTCAAATATCTTAACATTTTCTTTCTCGCCAAATCTTGAACTGCAAAATTGATTTGATGAGTGAATTCTTTGTATAATTTCCGAAATTATGGAAATCGTTCTGAAAAGATATCAGTGGTAGGAATTCGAAACCTCAAATACACTTTTTGACGATAAGCAAAACTAACCGCAATGGTGAAGTATTGAACGATGTTATGGGTTAAAAACACCAGGTTGAAGAGAGTGACGGACTATCTTGATGAATGGCAGGACAGTTCTTCTAAACCAGTCTACCTAGTCATATAAATTTTATGACTCGCAAGTGACTTACATTTGGAAGATCTATGATTAGATAGTTAACGATTTTCTGAATTTCCATGGCGATAAACATTTATCAAATAACAAACTGTCTGTGGTTCCCACGGTCTTTTCACAAAGGTTACTCATCTTCTCTTCGCAAATAAATATTGAATATATGATCAAAAACACGATAAACTAAAATTCTGAATGGAATAATTAGCAATTCTGGCATCGTAAGTTTAAGTGTTTATTTAAACGATCCAAGGTGCTTTGATGTGAACTATTCTTGTTAGGGCAAATATGGAACCCATAAGAAGAGCGAAATGAAATGCAAGCGATTCTAATAAATAAGATTCTTACTGTTGTTGTATTTTTTAACGTTCACATTATTCAACTGGATCAAAGAGTATGCGATAGAGCAATCTGAACATTGTTAAAATATACATATGATTGCGACAATAAATCCTTCAAGTCCGTACTGACCACGCATCCCATCGCTAATAATTTTCAATATAAACAAATAAGCCTTACCACTTGATTTCCTGATTGCCCCATCAAAGGAGATCCAGTGATATAAACGTACATGAATCCTCCTTGCATTACAGCGACGAAAAACTTCATATTAATATAAATTACGATGAAAATTGTTGCCCAAACAAAGGTTTTATTGATGATTTTCATATATTTCCCAAAGATAAGGTAAATACCATAAATCAAAGCCAAAAATCCGACAAAGAAGAGGATTTTGACGATGCTTATTTGTTTTACAATCGTTATCTGAATGATAAGCGAAAAATACGTCGCTTCCAGTTCGGACTTTGACCCAGAAATTTATATTATCAATAGAACCATCGTTCCTAGATTAATGCCATACTTACCATCTAATATCGTAAGTATCTTTTCGATTCATCTCTCCAACTGGCGGGAAATGAACAACGATTGGCATGAGATGAAATTTGAACTGTTGTAAGAATTTTATACTTTATTACAAAATGATTTTGCAAGATCGTTGTCGACGATTTTGGCAAAAAATACGTTTTGGATATGATCATTCACGGGTTGGCGAGAACTCTCAGCGATTTTCTGCAAATTATCGTTTAACATGCTGATTTATTCAAAGATTTAAACCTAAAGAAGGGCGGGATCCTGTAACCCTTGAGCTTGAAGTAAACGATGATCGAGTAGTTCCTCTCAGAGCCAGACGTGAAGTATTTCAAATTCGCGTTGTCCAGTGTGATAAAAGGATTTTTTCGTGTCATTTCAAGGAGTTCATCATATTTGGAAGGTCTCTAAACTAATAGATCCATAAACCTCATAATCGCTTTTTGAATGCACTGAACCAAAATGTGAACACAGAGAAAACAGAAGACAACCAACAAACATTGGTATTTTTGTGCGCTTGCTCGAAATGTAATTATAATTTGAATTCGAATTTTTAATCGGAGGATTATTTTATTACCTGTGAATCGTTTCACCCCGATCAACAATTGCCTAACCAAAAAAAATTGTTCCACTTATCACCCGCAATCAAGTTTTGACCTCGAAATTTTCTCAATTTTCGATCGCGCACTCAACTCTTTCATTCCCTATTTTCGATTTGCCGGAAATACAATCATTATAAGTTTACTCAGGTTTCTCGCTAATCCCAAACAAGACGCATGCTCAGCGTACCACTCACTAAGACCAAATCGGTAACCCGTTTTTGGTTACATTATATGGACTTTATCAGCATTCTCAGAAAAGAGGGTCTCGAAAATCAATCGCTTGCTATCTAATGACACAATCATTGCTTTCTCCTTTTTTTAAGAAACTACACCAGAGAACGTTTTGAAATGACAAGAATGGTTCCTTCTGGACTCATGCTTAATATATGATTACCACAAATATTATCAAGGATATTTACATTTGGGTAACGAATGTCGTACCTGTTTTAATTCTGTATTTAGAACAAGAGAAAAAAACGGGATTTTTAGTTATATTTTCATAATAAATACTGTTATAACAACCAAATCAAATCTGATCAATTCTGTCCAAGATTAAATGGACAACAACGTTGTTGAATTTTGAAGAACTCAGCCTCAGGCGGTTTAACCACCAGACATTGAGAATTGATACTCCGTATCGTCTTGAACGATGAAGTGTCTTGCTAACCACCAGTATTTAATTTTAATCGTAAGATGTCATCAATAGCTCTTATTTGTATTTATCAGATTTAAGTAAATCTATTTTCAGGAATTCAGGTGTTCCTAGGTTTCTTAAGTTTTCCGAACTCAAATTTATTACAGTCTCGTATAACTATCCTCCATTGAGTATGCTATCAAATCCTATATTTTTTTGGCCAATTCTCTTGATAAAATATTGAGAATATGTGAGCAGATCAACTAACAAACCTAAATAATCCTCCTTATTCATGCTGATTTAAAATGAATTTGAAACCACACAATAAGATTCTCAAAGATAACTGTTTCCAATATGGTATTAGGCAAAATATTTATCCATTTTCTTTCCTAAAATATTTTAAATGAGAAATGGGGCATATCCTAGCTCTGTGATGTTCACACATACACCAGGATTGTGATCTCTAGAACACGACAACCGATAATATTCTCGAGAATTTTGGCTTCCAACCAACAAGCTATAATCTGATTGATCTCGGGCATGTGTTTAGATTATTGAAATAATAGTATACACCTGGTCCTCGATTTACACTGCAGATTAGCTCCACCGGAAGCCGTGTAAACCAAGACCAGGATGTCATAAGACCCAGGACATGTTTTACATAAGATAATAAGTTCATAAATCATAAAACCATACTCTGAACTCATACATGTTCTATATTAATTTATTTTTTCAAGTTAAAAAGACCTAAAATACACCGGTTTGGAATAAGGAATAACAAAAATCGAATAAATGCGCGTAGACTAAGTAAATTTCAAATATGATAAACAAGCCGATAGTTTTAAAATGACATTTTTTCAGATGGGTCATTTATTCTTGATTTTTACATCAGATCATTCTTATCAAGTTAAGATGCCTCCTTGATTTTTAAGTTGGTCTTATTCTGCGCCTTAAAATCGGTGATCATCATTTGTAATATTTAGCTAAGCTCTAAGAACAGTTCTTTAATTGCGCGAGTGATTGTTTTTTTTGAGCCAAACTTACCTATTAAACTTTGACTAAGACTATCTCTCAATTTTGAACATAGTAATTTTACTAATCAGGATAAAAGCAGTAGAATTAGAAAATACGAGGTCGAAATTCTGTAATGAATCAAATAAACAATTTCTAAATAAACAAAACTTCCATTGATTCACTTCGTATTTTGGGTATTATTTGATGTTTATTGTTAACATTTGTAAATGAACCCTTTATTGAGGTTATTGATTTCAATTAAATCAAATTGTTAACCTCATTTATTCGATATAGGTAGTCACGAATTAAATAATGATCACAAAAAACAGTGTAAATCGAAGGTTAGGTGTATGCTGTCATATGGGGAACCCAAAAAGAAGATATATATTTGAAATGTTCACTAAGACCCATATAAACTGAGTAAACCTCAAAATCACTGTATTTACGTCATCTAAGCCCAAGAGAAATTTTATTTTTAGGTGTATAAATTCCTACCTCCCAAATAATGAAACAAAGGTAAATCAATAGTGTGGTAAAAAAATCATGAGTGGAACTTATACGTTCACTAATGGAGATCTTCAAAAAACTAAAGATATCAATGAGCTTTTTTCAGAGTCGCCAATAATATGGTATTTTTAACTGTATTTAACATCCATTTCTGGCAAGCAATCTCACCAATATGTAAATATGCGATGGTGTGAGATAATATACTAGTGGTTAATATCTTCTTTACGTGTTCGATGAATCATCAAAACAAGCGGTAATGTAAAAGTACGAAGAGATGATAGATATTTTCATCCTCCGAGTACGAATACAAAGATTCACGTGGAATTTATGAATAATGTTACTTTTTCATTTAGTTTTCCAGAAATTAATAATGCTTTAAATAAGCAATATTTAAGCTGGTGTAAATATACCAGAAAACAAGTGATTTATGTCTATTTTCACTCAACTGGACGCCTTCAAGCTGTTATATCAGATGAGGATCGGATTTTCGAATGATCTCATTTTGTGAATTTGATTCTGAAAATATTCCGTTCTATAGATTTAGCCCAACATAGATTCGTGGATGATTGAATATTGTGCTTGAATTTATTTTAAAGTAGAATTAAGCCTTTTGAGTTAAATCATCGGTATTTTCAGGATGTTTACTTGAAACTTCTAAGAAATGAGAGACATGAATGAATAATGATAGGGGAAAATACATCGAGGTATAATACCAGCGAAATCTAAAAATATTATTAGGATATCATCTACTCCATAACTCTTTTCACGATACTGCCGTGTAGATCATAGTTGTATGAAATAACATTTTGTTGTTATATAGGCTAATTAGGTTAATGGATAACTTACGAAAGCTTACTTGAATGGTTTGGTGATGAAGATCATTTACACCAGATATAACGCTGCTTTACAAAAGAAACCTTTTATGGCGCATTGAGAGCAGCACAGTTCCTGAATTGTAAAACATCGTATTTGTGAAGATCTCACCCTGAAGTGATAAAAAATTAAACTTAAAAATTCGAAATATTATCGACGAGAGCTCGACAATGGGCAAACCGAGAACTGATAACGGCTCTTTTTTGCGCCTAATAAATCGATCTTAAAATAGGTTGTGACGTCAGCGCCATTTAGACTATTAGTCATCTACTTATTTTAAATTAAATTGTTGGATTAGTTTTTAATCTTAACTACCGTTTGTCGTAGTGCATTACTTTTAATATCCATTGAAAATGAAAGGAATATATTGGGTTATTTGTGGTCCATTGCTATTATTTTGATGCCTCGTGATAATTCACAATAATCCCTCTAATTTAAGACCATGTTGCACGAAAGAAATAATGAGAAATTTTAGCGAGCAACATCTGTAAACTTCATAAATTTACAAACAATAAATCTCGATTAGAATAACATGCTAGCCTTTTATGTGATAAATAGGACAGTATCAGTAATCATAAATATTCAATTATGTTTATTGAAAATATAAGACAATGTAAATAAATGATGTCATAAGATCTAAATATGAATGTTTTTAAGAATGCAAAAAAATAATAAATTTCGATTGAAATTTAAAGAAATACCTGTAAATTAATCATTTAATGCAATATTTCCATTTCTGTCTTTGTTTGTGGTCCGATGCTTGTCAATTGTAATTGGGCAAATAGGGTTTCCTGACAAAAAAATTGATTGTGTCCATCCAATTGTCCAATCGATTTACGTAGTTCGTCTTTCAAGATTCGGTTTCTTATTAAGTTCAATAAGCAAATACTACCTTTTAATCTGTATTTTAGCTTTATATTTGCCACAAACGTTCAATAGAATCGACAGTACCTTCATGTCTTAATTCTTCAAGGCATAGGTCATGATGTCAGTGAAATTTTGAATTTATCCATTTTTCATCTTTTCCACAAGCAAAAATTTAAGTCATATGTCCAAGGACGATGGAACGACATTCTCTTGGCAGTTTTAGATAACGCTTAGAAAATCATGAGTTTGTGACTGTCTTTGCTAAATTTAAATATTTCTCCTCTTTTAATGGAAAAACTGTTAAATGCTTACTTCTCCATTAATTGATGATCTGGAACTATGTTCTCAAGGTAGTTATA
Organism: Thelohanellus kitauei; assembly: GCA_000827895.1. Lineage (NCBI taxonomy): Eukaryota > Metazoa > Cnidaria > Myxozoa > Bivalvulida > Myxobolidae > Thelohanellus > Thelohanellus kitauei. The sequence continues at coordinate 200,617 of JWZT01002207.1, forward strand.
TAACGGCTTAACAAATCTAAGAATCGCTATCTTGTCGAATCATGGTCTATCGAATTAAGTACTTATTCCACTGAGTCGCGCCAAGAAGCTATTTCTTCCATATACTGCGGTCTGATTTTACATATTTTGGCCTATTTAAATTGAAACACTTCAGTTGTTATCAGAATAGTTCAAAGAGCTAATTCGGGTATAGATGCCGGTTCTTCAAATATATCATTCATGACTGTCAAACCCGGCTAGCTGACTTATTTAAGTCTTTTATAGCTTTAATTACTAATTTGATCATTGATCATGTTTGGCTGTTGAGTGCCATGATCAATCATAATGTGATTAAGCAGAGATAGGAAATTTTAAATAACTAGATAAACATATCACCCTATTAATGTGCCGAACTGTCAAGGAGTCACATTCTGGCGCTTTGATCAGTCTCATAATTTTTAATTGATTACCAGATGAAAATGACATAAACTGTTCTAAATATTGTTCCAATGTCTTGCATCAGCGAAACTTGCCACTAAGCATCCTTTTTTACCTCGTTCTTTGGAGGTGTTAAAACTTACACCGGTACATTACTGTACTGACTTTACATGGACCGCAATTGCAATATTGTCCACACACTGCTGTTCACTTCAGGGTCGCATGCCGAATAGGCACCCGTCTCTACACACAAACTCGAGTAGTGCAAAACTCACACTTGCTTAGCAGTCACCCCTTACATCTGCCCTCTATGACTACAATACAAAGACCGTTCGTTCGCAGGGAAGAAATTTCTTCCTCGCCGCCCGGTGCGGCCATGCCTGGATACCCGATTATCCCGGCAGTTTTCGAAAAATAGACGTGGCTGCATATAAAAGGGATTATATGCAGGCAGAATAAGCATCTTCAATAGCTAAGTCATATCGATGAGAAAAGCAAATCTATTCCCTTTGATATATCATGCATTTAAAAATTTTCATCAAGCATTATTTTTCCTGAGCTTGAAAGATACGATATCTGATGTAGACTCCTCATCTTGTGCAGATCAAAGTCATTCTCATCATCGAATTATTTTGTTGCTGTTATAAACGATATATTATCGCATAAAGACAATTTCAGAATGCTCCAGTATTGTACTGAAAATAATTTCTTCACCAGATTGATGCTTGAAATATAAAACCAGCTTTTCTGAACTGAAATATCGGCACTAAGGTTTGTTATCAAAGTATGGAATTCTCTCATTTCCAATTGAGTCCCAATTTGAGTTTTTAATAAGGGTCTCATGCACTTAATATTTTTAAATGTATGGAGCTTTCTGTGCCAAGTTTCTGAAATTTAAACGTATTTTTAATATGCTCATGGATTTCTAATACACAAAGCATGTATGAATTCAGTTTGATTGAATAAATTTTCACTCATAATTTTCATTAAATCTTAAGTTGACCACTTTCTTTCTTCTACTTCGACTAGAAGGCCATCCATATTCAACTGTATAATCCACTAAATTCCACCACTCTTATAATTCCTTAGCTGTATAACTGATGAAGTTTTCACGTTTTGACTGAAATATCGCTTTAAGAAATCATGTTTCCATTCCTTCCTAATAACACACGAGTAAAATTCAAGCATAAAGAGAATGATATGTGCTTATTTTAACAGCGAAAGCCAGCTGAAGCTTTCTAATTCTTTCTTATGATTATATACAAAACTTCCGAACATCATAGGAATTCCTTTGATCAATTCCAAAATTCTCGTTTGATTTAAGACGAATTCGTGTTAAGAGCCAGAATAAACCTAAATATTCTTCCTTACAAGTTATACACCGAGAGTGTGCTTTAATATCGATCACCATTTTCGAACAAATCCCCGGTGCTGTCAGATATAAATAAATTTTAACGCTTATTTCGAACATTATGGAAACGATGTCAAAAAGTTTCTGATTGAAGCCTGTTTCATAAATTTGCCATGAAGTCATGAGTCGGTCCAATTAGAGAAATGAAACTTACGATTTACGTTTAATATTTTAAAGCGTAATGATGAAGTTATATATTTTAGTTCACTCGGATAGCCTTAACAAAACGGTACGAATGAGGTTTTATAGCCACCTAAGATGCGTTCCTCTAGATGGATAAGTTAGGTCATATAAATTTGAAGAGATTAAATGCTCTTCGTTAATGCCCTTTATATACAGGGTAGGTGTTTTAAAACATCATTAGATGAAGGAAATCTTTCCATATGAAGGGTCAAAGATAAGACATGAATGCCTCAATTCAGGACATTTTCGTCGTGTGACGAAAAATTGAATGAATTACTTTCGCCTTTGGTCTCAAACCTGAAATCTAAAGTAGAGCATATCCATAAAAGGGACGTTTGCGATTAAAATTCAGTTACTATATCTTCGTTGTTGGATAAAGAGATCATCATCGATCTTTGGTCTGATTTCTCTTTTGTCTATGACCGAATCGATATCATCTAGGTTCTTTCCTACGACGCTCGTGTCTGCTTTAAACAAACTTGGATGTAAAATTAACTCCATTTGGCCAGACTTCAAAAATTTTCCTTACTTCAAACATTGAAAATATTCAATCGAATTGAAGTGTCGTGAATAAAAATCCTTTTGGAAGCTGTTCATTGGTTGTGTCCTATATCCATTCAGTAGTTTTGGTCTTCCGCTCATTTGACCATTCACCTACAGTTTACATCAACATAAAAGTTTTGTGAGGGGATATATTTTTCGATTACACGTCATTGTCCCGACAAACCATTGTCCCGACACGTCATTGTCCCGACATGCCATTGTCCCGACAAAAATATTTCGTGTATAGGATGATTTGATGGCGTTTTATCATACATTTCAACATTAATCAAGTATCCAACTAAATATAATAGTTTGCTTTTTCAATTTAGATAACCCGGACATTATTTACACCCTATATATAATGACAATAAGGTAGGTTCTGGTTAAGTGCACATATTTTAAGCGCAAAATCCTCTTATGTGCACCCATTCATTTGGTCCAGACGGTCTGTGATTTATGCATATTGAGTTCAGATATCCTTAAGCTGGCCTGATGCTGCCGAAGCCGGTGTAGAGCCTACTGACAACCGCTGATACAGGGTTTTGCAATCAAAACCGTGAAACGTGACGATGCTTATTGCGCGCCGAAGTATTCATGGTTACTGTTTACGATACTGTAGCATATCGAATGGATATCTTTCAACGATTTTTATCTGAGAATACTTATCGATATCCATCTCAAAAAAAATGGTCACAATACACAGCAAATATCATTTTGATGTTCAAAAAATGGTTAGGAGTAGTCATGAATATTAAAATGCA